>CAUVZT010000073.1:0-87500 GCA_963556525.1 Cochlearia excelsa
AGACAGTGCAAGCTTTGTTATGCCGAAACCTAAATGTTAAGTCAGCAACACTTACAAATGCCACTTCTTCCCGTCGCATCCGTTTTCAGGACGATCTAGTCACAAAGTTTTACACCTTAGTGGGGAATAAATTTGCCTACTCTTCTATCTCGAAAGCAGAAAGAGTAGAATTCATTCGAGAGAGCTTGGTGGTCTTAAGAATGGTTCGGGGGGGGGGTTTCTCTTAAGAATAAAGAAGAGGAATTGAATCTAATTGATGTTCATGCTCTCAGAAGAGCGGATCCAATACCAAGACTACTTCTTTCTCAGGAAGTGCAGCAAGTACTTGAGGAATTTTTGGATATCATGCCCCACGAATTAGTTGCCAAGTGCGCCCTAGTAGGGCAGTCTACCACAAGATCGAGTTGGAGCCTGGAGCCAAACCCCCAACTATTTAGACTGGGGCTGGGTTAAGCGGATGGCCCCCCAACTAGCATCTATTAGTTAAGGGGATTGGTTGAACTCAGGAATCAATTTCAGGAACTCATGGAGGCCTATTTTGATTCCAGCCTCAAAGGAAGTTTTTCCCTATATTGATTGCTGCTGGGAAAAGGTTGGGGAGCCCCTTTCCAGAAAAAGCGGGAGCCTTGTGCATTGATTATCGGGCGCTCAACAAGGTAACCTAACTATCAAAAACAAGTATCCACTTTTATTGCAGACTTCTTCGCCCGCGCGAGATACTTCTCGAAGTTGGATCTACGGTCGGGGACTACCAGGTGCGTATCGCGTAAGGAGACGAGCAAAAGACGACCTGTGTGACAAGCAAGCAACCTTACTAATAAAGGGGCCCTCATTCAAATGTTATGCTTCGTGCTTCCCTCACATTTTGAGTTTATTCTTCCCAATTTCGAGAGTGAGATTGATCCGACCAAGTAGTAGTGCGGAAGCCAGTACATACATGGCTAGTTTCCAGGCAAGCCATCCATATTGGCATAACCTTCTTCTATGCCATCTAGCTTCATAGCCAATAGTTTCCGTTGATCGTTATCTTCATCCATCGGATCAGCTCCTTCTTTTCTTATTTTTTTCAATGACTGCTTCTCGTTTCACCCTCGTTCTTCTCTCTTCTCCTAGACCCACCCCCTTACTGTCTGTTTAGGCCCCCTGCCAGGTACTCCAGTCTCATTGCGTACCGTCCGTCTGCATCTTCTTGCCCTGTTTTCATAGTTGTTTGCTTTTCTTATATGGATTAGGCTTGGTTAAAAGCGTACCGTCAAGCAAGAAAAGGAACCGTAAACTAGCTTTACCGAGTTGGCTTCTTCGTATGAGCCCTAGCAGCATCTATTCCTTACTCTGTTTTCTGCTTTCAAGCCCCTAAGTAGGATCGTCTAACGAAGTCAGGTACGAGGGAATATGTTAATGCAAAAGAGGCGAAGAGGCTGGTGACCATAGAAGGTCTGTGATGGAAGGAGGAACCCCTGGCTTTCTGGTCTGTGATAAAAGCAATCTCTCTCCGGTCGGTTCGACTGTTAATGGAAAAATGAATAGATCCTTAGGAAGAAAAAGGCTCTTTTGCTCTTGTGTAGAATCAGTTGTTACAGAAGGAGCGGTTTTCGTTTCGCAATGGAATCAGAATTAGCTACGATCAATGAAAATATCGTAGTATAGTAAGAGCCAACAAAGTAGCTGTAACGTGAACAGCTAAAGCTCCTTACCTTATATGGGCTGCACCGCGCTGAATGATCAAATCCCATTTATTATGATTTTTTTACATTCCAACTCCCATGCCTTTCCGTTGGTCAACAACCAACCGTCGATTTACCTTTTCCTTCATTTTGAGAACAAGTCTCTCTTGGGGGGAGCAGAGCATGCAAAATCGAGCAATAGATGGATCTTAGAAGAATTCCACTTTGAACGGCACGACTCTTTCTATTTTTTCGCTGGCATTTTAGGCGCTATTGCCCTCTTTCAATCGACACACTCGACGCAGATAGCTCCGGTGGCCCCGGCTTCTGCCTCTATCAGGCTTAGGCTGCCCCCACCCCCACAGCATGGAGTAGCTGCTCCCGCGCTACAACCAATAAAAATTTGATACGGATCGATATATGATGATGCTAAACCGAGACCGAGATAGAGAAAGAGGGGAGTTGGCTGTAGTTGAGACACGTTTTTCGGCTGGACGATATGGATTTATTCGAGATGGTTAACCACTTTTTTAACCGTGAGAGGGAGGTCATTCAGAACCCGCTGGCTCCAGAACCGGTGGAAGTTCCCCACGCCGATCCCCATCAAGAACAACGTGAGGCACTTCGAAGTGCCCACTTTTTTTCTTGAGCAAGTTCGGGAACATTGTGAGAAGGGGGAAGGGCGGCTGTCCGTTCACTTTCCGGAAATGGCAGAAATCTACGATACCACCTCCCACTTGGCTTTAGTCCACCCGGCATAACCGCATTTAAACCAACCGACTCATTTCCCTCTCCGGGGATTAAAACCCATGATTTTATCTGCTAGCTTGAACGCCGCCGAGAAGGTGAAGAAAAGACTGTCGAAACCGATCGGAGGAGTATTTCAGAGTCCATCCCCGCCTTTATTGAGAAGGAAGAAATATAAAGGTTAAACATCCATCGCTGCCGTGATGACGCAGTTTAGTGTTCATTCGATCCACCACCCGAGGTCAGGCAAATCAGCAAATAAAAAAAAAATTGCCTGAACTTCACTATGCTAGATACCAACATGATATCTTAGTTCCCATTTCTGAGAAATACAATGAATCTGAAAAATCCATTATTAAGGTTACTTTACAGAAAATAATTGATTCCATCAGAGAATATCCCCCCGTTATATAATACCCGCATTACCATCAACAAAGAGAGAAAGTGTATCAATAAGACATTCTTTTACTATAGGAAGGAACTAAAGCAATCCGACATCCGTAATGCTGTGACCTTATGAGACCACCTATCGTTTGATAGGAGCGGAGAGAACAGCCATTCTGTTAGGCTTTGTTGGTGACCGAGTGTTGTTTTGCCAGTTCATAACTGACCTCTGGAACTCTTCCACTTCCGAAGGTGTCTCTAGCCTACTTAAGAGCCTACCTTTCCTTTAGAGCGATCTCCCGTGGGTACTTTCTAAATGTGACCCACGAATACCACCTACTAGGAGTGGATCAAAGAGTTGTAAACGGCAGTTCCATATCGAAGTTAGGTTGGAAGCAATTAGTGGTTAATGGGAACCTTAAAGAGATGTAACTCATGTACCGAAGTAGAGTTGTTAGTTTCAGTGTAGTGTACCAGTATAGCTTAGTCCTTATCTCGTGAATCTGGCTATCTAAATATATTCGGATTCCTTTCTGATGCGCCTTATGTTTCCAAAAGGTAAGACTTTCCCCTTCCTTTCTAGGTACGTGGGTGTTAGCCTGCCGGATATAACTCAATCGATGCGGTTCGTCCCCTTCCTCCAGCCCTTCCAGCGCTTCTGGATGACCCTTCGTACCCGTATTCAGAATTCTACCTCCGCGGATCTCCCCTCCTTCTCCGAAAGCTTTACGAATCAGACAGGGCAATTCCTTACTTTCACTTTAGAATCTGGTACTTCACCTGGGGTTAGGCTTTTCAACTTCTCCAAGGGGAGAATGAAAACTTTCACTTCGGAAGGAGGAATGGCAAGTAGAGTTCCCACTGCAGCAGTTTCCGAATCAGGGATGTGAAATTACTTTTTTCTCAGAATTAGACCCTTTTTTTACCCTTTTTTGAATAGTTGGGGCAGAAATGTAATAAATAATAGGCTGCTCGATCTGCTGTTCCTTCTTTCTTTAGTTATAGAGTAGACGGTTTTGAACGGAGAATGCAGAATAGAATCATCAGAATAATGGTATGATATTCCATCTAGCTGGGGTTGGCTTTCTCTCACCAGGAAAGGGGAGACCAAATAAAGCAGATGAATGGGGGATTCAGTAGCACGGACACCATTCCCAAGGAATGGAAAGAAGGAACCACAACGTAGTCAACTAGAAGAACAGGCAAGGAAGCACACTTTTGCCCTAAAGCAAAGGTCGACTCAGGAGAAGGAGCTTCAAGACTGTAGATCCACCTTAGCCGTCCACCGGAAGACCGAACCCAGACTTTGATTTATTACCACATTGCGCTTTGCTCGGTACGGAGATAGGAGCTCCGAACCTGCAGAGACGAGATCTCTACTCCTAGAACCTTTGCTTGTGGTTTGGGGCACCGTAGCTCACCTTTCACTAAAAAGAAGGTGGTGCAGCCAGGTTAAGAAGTTGCTAACATCGGCTACCTCTGACCTTCAGCGTCCCATTTTCCGCAAATACATTGATTTATTCATTGCGCACAATCGGACGCTAACCTTGAACTGACCCTTCAACTGACTAGGCGCTTGGGAATTCTGAAACCTCCCCCTTTTTCTTTTGAGACCTACTTCCTCCTTGCTTGAACCTTTGCGACGACTATGGCACCTTTTGGCTTGTACTCCTCTTTGACCTTTGGAACGGAGGGGCACGGACTCCACTAAAGAGTCTGATTGGAATTAGCATTCTCGATAACAATGAGCCGCTACGAGATCTCAAAAGCGACAGAAAGATAGTACAAAGCATGAACGAACCCTTATCGTAGAAGACGACTTCTTTCTATTCTATTTTGATCTTGCAGAATGGAACCCTACTCTTTGAGGCAGGGGAGGGGAAGACCCAATCCAGAGAATCCAGAGAGGAAAGAGGAAAAACAATTGGTTATTCAAGTCAGGTTGCTTTCAGGCGTGTGCTCGGGTCTTCTTTCTTCATAAATCCTATTCTAGAGCCTAGATCGAAATCCATTCTGTCAATGACTTTATTTTTGGCGTTCGAGGCCTCTCCAATTGATTTGAGAAGTAGAGACATTGGTAAGAGAATGAGTATTCGTACATCCCCTCAGAGGCAGCGTTCGGCGGCTTCTTTGTCTTAATCTAAGCCTCGGATCTTGACCAACCAATGCCAGAGGTTGTTTTCCCACCATTTCACACTCGACGAAAGGTGGAAGTCACAAAAGAATCATAGCTCTATGGATTGTCTCTCGTCCCAGCCTCACCTTGCGAAATCTTATTTGTTAGAATGCAAACCTTATTCCTATACTTTATCTACCCTTTTAGATGCAGACGTTAAGACTCATGCCATGTTTGCTCCTTATTCCTTTCCTTAAGCAAAGAAGTCAAAGTCTTATTAATGCTAGAAGAGAAAAGGCGCTGGCCCTCCTACCTTACTTCTGCCCAGAAAATAAATGGGTTGTTCTCGTAGGGATAAAAAAACCAGAAGAAGTAAGTTAGGGTTGAGAAAGTGGAAACAAGGGTATTCTCGGGACAAGGGCGAAGCACCAGGTCATATAACCGATGTTTGAGTGTCATTTCCCCACTCAACCCGCTCGGAGAGTACAGAGTTGGAAGAGACCCCTGGTTGACTCCAGAGGTGCCCTCCTTTGGGAGAGCAAGCTTCGAGATTCACTCGGCTATATATCCGAAGGACCTGCTCGTGATGTTGACTTAGGAACGAATTCTCCAAGTGCACACACCCTTTGCGTCCCTTACTGCTAGTCTTGTTGGTACTGCGGAAATGAGAGGACTCGTCAGTCTTGATGTCACTGCAACCAAGGACCTACAAAACCACCACTACACCCCGTCGCTATCCTTTTATAGCGTTCCGCAATATCCATCTTCTAGTCAGCCCAGCCTCTTCTCTTGTTTAAGGAAGTAAGTCCGTCCCATCCAACGAATAACACTTATAGCTATCTCTCACCCTCTTCCCGCCTTGCCTGGCCTGGCTTCTTACCCTATCTTGCCCCTCCAGCTGTTAGTAGTTCCATGAGTAAGTAAGCAAGCTACCTTCTTTACGTTACGTTTACGTGCCTATATCATAATTTACAGCTTTTATAGGCTTTCTAGCGCTACTTTCAAATGCAATGATTGGGCCCCCTAGACCTCCGGTCTTAACTAAGATTGCTCAGTCAAAATCTGCGTCTTTCTCACTCGCATTCTCTTTATCGAATACTTCGTGAATGAAATCTCCCAACCTGTAACTAGAAATCTGGGCGGGTGTAGCTTTCTTGCTAGTTGAAGGTCTCTTTTGGTTGCTTAATTCCCTTGTTGCTTGTTTGCTTTCCTTTATCACTAGTGGATACCCGGGTAAACTATAGACAGGCTAGCTCGCGCCGGAAAAGAGCCATACAATGAATAAGGCAAGGTAAGCACCCGGAGCTTTTCCTCGAAGTCAGGTTAATCTGTTGGGCGGCTTTCAATTGACCTTAGGTATCCCCTGAGCTAGAAAGCAAGGAGAGCATAACTAAGCCAAAGCTTCGGGTGCGCATCAGAAGGAGTTACATCTACGTCTACACAAAGGTTCTCTTGAAAGACATCCTATGGCATTAGTAGATTCAAAGCAGAACAACTCATCGGTAGCCTATCTGCCCACTTAGCTTAGGGTTGAGACATCATACATACCTACCTTTTCCTCTTCCACCTTTCAGTCTGGTGAGTTGCACCACAAGGGAAATTGAAGTAGCTTTTTCAATATAGCTGGAGGAATTCTTTCTATTGGCATTGTCCAACAGTTGCTAGTTGCATTCTTGGTGGAAGGCTAAAGAGCCAGGTACCATTTGAATTCCAGGATAATCTATAGTTTCAGTACCAGGTATTGCCCTTACTTTTCATAGTAATTATAATTCATGAGGAGGGTCAACTAAGGAAGGATAAGAGATTTCTAGGTATAACTAGAGTTCTTTACCTTTGATTCCGAGGTAATATCATATTGATAGTACGCGTGCCCTTCTAGTTTGAGTGCTAGTTTCCGGTTCATTTTTCTAGTAGTTGTCCCTGTCTCTTACGATCCAGCTGTAGTTGCTTTCCTTTCCTTTTCCGCGAGAAAGAATACTAAGGCCTTTTCAGCATTAAGCATATCCTATTTCCTTTCAGATATTTACAGTTCCGGGTATGTGACATAGTTCACTCTCAGCCACCAGTGGAATTCTTTTCTTCGCCCGCCCGGTGTGATTAACAGTTTTCCCTAGCAGTCGAAACTTTCCCTACGAGCGATGCAGCTGAGGAGTTCATTGGGGTCAACTCTATGGGTTTTCTTTTCAAGAGGTTCCATACCTCAATATAAGGAATAGTATTTCAAGCAAGTGATAGAAGTTTCTCTCCCTTGGGAAAGGCACTATATGCTTGAAGCCGGCTCTCCTTTGAAACAAGAGGTTTAGCTTTAGTAGGAGCGGGAATCGATACCGAAGATTTGTTAAACACAAGATGATCTGGTACATCGAAACTGTTCGTAAGAGGCCGAAGAATGGTGCATTAGATCTGGTAGCTCGCAGAGGGAATTCGATCCAGTAAAGGCCAGAGATTGATGGTCAGTCTCAATAGAAGAAGAAGATCTCCATAGGAGTGATAGAAGGGAACCAACTCTTCTTAATGAAGAACGAACTGAAATGTGAGGATTTGGCTTGACCTTGATTCTGATACAATCTTTCTAGAGATAGCCCCATTTGACTTGAGCTTCACCTGCCGGACTTTCCCCTTCCATCTGTGGGTTGCAAAGAATCTATGACCTGATCTATATCCACTAGGATTAGACTGAGCACCAATCTCTCTTCTATCCAACTAAGTCCTCGCAAACAAGAAAGGGTTCTTTTACACCTATATCCACTAAACCAAGGTTTGACGGATATACCGGAAACTCTCACCAGAAGGTCAAATCTGTGCTGTGTAAGCTTTTTTCTCTTTGAATTGGCTGACATTGTTCTTGCTGTATACTGGTATAAAGCATATCTCTATATTTAGATTCTTTGAGTAAGATCAACTATCATCTGTTCCAAGAGCCCTCTATCACCGGGAGCCCGAGCGGCATTAAGAATAGCTTCTAAAAGGAGAACAGGCTAAGGCTAACGAAGCCTAGCTCGTTTAGGTTCTGCCATTCCTACCTATCTATCATTGGTCAACTCGGAAATCAGCTAGACCCGACTTTCTCTTTCAAATGAATTGATTCGCCAATGAGCTCACTCAGCCGGAAGGCAACGCTATATCTCTTGCTACGGCTCTTAGCTCAGGGTGGGGTATCCGGTCAGCACACTAAGAATGAAGTAGTATGATCGGCGAACGTTTGAAAGAGAGCTTCAGTACTATTCTCGCTGCTTAGCGAAATGAGGAGGTACAAAGCCCCTTTTCGCTCTTTGCTTTGCGACGTGAAGTGGAACAAGGAGCTCTTGTTTTGGGGTGCCTCATTCCACGCCTATGAAGTTGTTTTGTGACAATAAAGCAGCTTTACATATTGCTGCTAATCCAGTCTTCCACAAGCGCACGAAGCATATTGAAGTTGATTGTCATTTCACCCGCGATGCTATCAAAGAGGGACTTGTTTCTACAGTCAAGATTCATACATCCGATCAACCAGCTGACGCGTTTACCAAGGCTCTCGGAAAGGATAAGCTTCTTCATCTTCTTGGAAAGTTGGTGTGCTGCATACCTCATGACAAAGATACCAAGATAGGAATAAGACTGACATGACAAAGATAGGAAGATAGAAATAGACTAACTATATAACAGCTTTTCCTCCACTCTTTTGCTCGTCATCCTCAACCCGAATCAGTAAATCCCTTTCTACTAGAACCAGAAACGGTTTGCCGGCTCTCTGACCCCGCCGCAGCATTATGATCAAGCCATTGGCTCCGCTGATTTTTCGATTGGGATTGACTTTTGAGGGAATGAGGATCCTCTTCGATCTTGTACTCAGGGTACACTGAACACCACAAAAATATCGATGAAACTAACTCAAAGTGGGTGCGGATTCGAACCGCTCACAGAAGGATTTACAGTCCTGCACTCTACCAGAGCTACTACCTGTTACCACTTTCTTTTCAACTCGTAAAGGTAAAGAAAGGATCCGCCTCAACTAACTGATCTATCAACTTGATTTCTTCTCTTATGAAATTGATAGTTTGTGAGAGGAATGCAATAACTCGACTATTTCTCTGATTTCCAGCAACAGCTCTTTCTATCTTTCTGCTCCATCCTTCTTCTTCTTACAATATTTGGAGTTAGATGAACAGATCACTCTCCTCTAAGCAGCAGTCTTCTTATATACGTATTATTCTGTCAATCGATAAGCCTGGTTTGGTTTGTCTGTCTCTTCTTTTGGAACGAGATTTCACTGTTTCTTCTTTGGGAACTCCAAGTTGTTTAGCTCTCTTTCTTCCTTCCAGTACCCTTTCAGTCCAACTGAGCCAATTAGTCAAACTTTGTACTCGGAATGCTACTTCCTTTAGTTTTGTTTCAAATACTTTCTTCCTCCACTGGGAATATGCTGTACTCTCTCCCTTCCATTGGCCCTCCTTGGAGAGTTAACAAACATCCTTAGCCTGCAACTCCCAACCGACAAGCAAGAAATGAACGAAAAACTAGACTTTCAGCACCTGTACGAAACGAAGGAGCGAAGCCTGCTTAGTCTCTTACTCGAAGAACGGCCTCCGAGCGACCGTAGCTAAGTACGTACCCAGTGTAGCTTCTGTTTAATTAGTATTCCTTGTTTGTTTGTACTGATGTGACTGTATCCCGTCTGTTCCGCTTGGTTCATTGTGTTTTTCGCTTCCCTGGCTTAAAGGACGGAATCACCGAGGAATACCGGTTAGCAGCTCTAGTAGGATGTATACTGTGCTTTGTTCCCTGTCTCTTTCTTTCATCCTCCGAGTAGTTCTCCAAGCCTAATAGGAACATCGCTAGCTCGGTCAGTTTGTGTTTCTCCTGCTTTCCTCTATCTTCCTTCTCTCAATCGTTCAGATCTTTGTTTACATCGGTATATGTAAGGGACATCTTATGGGTTCTTCTGTAGTAATCTTTCGACAAAACTTCTACTTTCACTCGGAACATCCATCCCGGGTGTTGGCTTCCCTGTAATTCCGTGTAAGGAAGGTTAGTAAGTAAGCTAAGCCCTGTCAGGAAGTAATCCCAGGAATGTTTGTTAGTTGTTAGTAAGGTAAGCCAGGTAAGCCATGTCAGTTGGTAAGAAAGTAATCCCTTCCAGAGTTGTAAGATTAGTAAGCTTTTCCCGTTTATAGGAATGGGTTTCTAAGCCTAGGAAGTCAAGGAAGTTGTGTTGGTCTTTCCCTGGTTCCTTGTTCCCCTGTTACCCTAAGAGAAGGGCTGTTGTGACTGACAACGAGTGGAAAGCATGAAATATGCTGCCCTTCTCAGCGTTCTGTCTTGATTTGTTGGAAGAAAGTAGGTGTTCAGTCTTTGTTGTTCTCCCCTGTTCAGAGGAAAGGAAGAAAGGGTTATTCGTTCGGAAAGGTTCAAAGAATGGGACCTATTCTGGGATATACAATGCATTACAGACTTTGATCGATTCCACTCTTCTCACGTCAAGGAGGAGACCTCTGGCTCAGATGTTCCTTAAGGGCAACATTCTTAGCAGTCTTTCCCAGGTCTTGCTAGCTGAGTGCTATCTCTTGTTATTCCTCTCTATATCATCTCCTTATGATTATGAATTTTCTCTATCTAAGAAAAAGTAGAGAGTACAGGCTAGCTAAGCTATATGGCTATATATAGGATTTGGATTATATAAGTATAAAGACTTTCTTCCCTATTTGCCTACTAGGTAGGCTAACTCCTCTCCTAACTACTAATAAGCGCCTAAGCCTTCCCTTTGCTCTAACCTTTGCTCTAAACAGGCTAAACAGGGATTTCCTATAAACCTAGAAACAGAGATTAGCTATAAACCAAAACTGGAGATTCCTTCCCTAATAAGCCTTACCATTGAGCCTTTGAGACAAAGCTGAGTTCCCATTCCGTCTGAAACCTGAAACCCTATCTCTTGCTCTTGTGAAACTCTTGTTCAACCTAGGTCAATAAGCGCCTGGTAGGCAAAGGTAGAAAGTTCTCTCGTTAGTCAGTTCCCCGGAAACGGAAAATAGCTCTTAAGTTTTATATTCCTCTAGTAGTGTATATATTTCTCTAGGTAGCTCTAAAGCTAAGCCAGATAAAGTAGATAAAGTTAAAGAAAGGAAAGGAAAGTCAAGGACAGGTTTGTTATCAGTCAGCTAGTAAGTTCCTTAGAAGTTCCCTCTTCCCTAGGATTGAAAGAAAGTTGTGAGTTACTCAGTTCCCTGGTTTGGAAGTTCTCTATTCCTCTAGTTCGAGCTATTCCTATAGTAAGGTAGGAATAAAGTGTAACTAGGCTCTACATCGAGTTAGTAAGCTATCAAGTAATCCAGTCTTTCTAGTCAGCTAGTTAAGTTAGGAAGTCTTGCTCTTAATCTGGTTCCTTTCGGAATCTAATCAATCTGGTTCCATGCTTTCTCTCTTAAGCTCTTAATAAGAAAGCGGATTCCCAGGTAGCTTCTTTGCTTGGGCTTCGCGCCTTGGGATTGTTCTAGCAAAGCTGATTTTAGGGTAGGTAGGGCCAGCACTTCGTACCCTTGGGATTGTTTGTAGGGCAATAAGCGCCTGGAAGTCAAGACAACAAAGGGAAGCATAGACAATTCAGTCTTTATCTGCAGTTCCTTCTGTCAGCTAACTGTTTCTTCCTTCTGTCCTTCTGTCAGATAGGAATGTTAGCTAGTCTGTCTAATCTCTCGTGCGGAAGATAGCTTGTCAGTTGGGATAGCTAGGAAAGCACTTGTTTTCTGTTCCCTTCTGTCAGCTAGGATAGAAATGTTAGCTATGCCATCACTTCTTCCCTTGGTACTCTTCCCTTGGGATAAGATAGCTATCCAGCCAGTAGTTTATCTCTTGCCTAAGGTATCTCGTCAGCTAGGCTTGCAAACCTAAGGTAGTTCCCAATCCTTGCTGTATGGGCCTTCTGATGTGCTTGATTGGCTCTTTTATGTTCTGGATTGGATATCTCCAGTGTTCTAGGCGTTTCTACCACAGGTTTGTTTTCCAGTTCGAATAAAGCCAAGCAAAGTGCTGTTATCGGCACAGAAGTAAATAAGCTAAGTATAGAGTTTTCCTAAGCACAGGCTTATCAGAGGAAAGGGAAGAAATCTCCAGTTTTGTTTGTTTGTTTGCAGCTAATGGAGCTAATGCATATAATGCAGCTAGAGTTGCTAAGCTAAGAAAGCTAGGCTTGCAGACCTTCTTGGTCCGAGAGCTAATCTCTGGAATATAGGAAATCTCTGTTTAGAGGAGATCCCTCTTTAGAGGACAGGTTTGTTCTCAGTTGTTTAGTTCAGAAGGTAGGAATCCAGTGTTGCTACACACACTATTTAATATAACTCTTATACGGAGCTAGTAAGTCAGAAAAAAGGTGTTCCTAGTCAGCTAGGAGTATGCTAGGAAGGTTAAAAAGAAAGTGAAGCTCTGAGGTCTTTCTATTGCTAAAGGAGCTATCCTTTGTTCTATGGGCCTGCCGATTGGCCTTCTTTAGGTCTTTGACTCCTTTTGATGGGAAATCCCTAATAGAAGATACTTGTTTACATTCGATTAAACGATCGTATTGGATCATGTACTGTATTCTATTCCCAGTTGTGGACTTCAGTTTACACAGAATGGGAACTCTGCTTTGTCTCAACGAGCCTTCTGTATCAATCTTGAGTGTTGGTTGCTTTCCGATACGTTTATAGGAGAGCTAATGTAGCTAATTCATCTAATGGAGCGTCGGGATCAAGAGAAGACTCTTTTCTCTTTTCAAGCTAATGGAGCTAAGGGCTCAAGTAAAGGGAAGGAATGACTGAATGGATTCCTTCTTGTCCGAGATCTAATCTCTGTATTAGAGCAAAGGAAAGGTAAGGCTTATTAGGAAAAGAGTTCTCCTGGTAGGCAAGTAATGGGAAGGCTTGTTTGTTCTGTTCTTAATCTCTTCTGTTCTTATCTGCTCTTCTTCCCTTAGGATTAGGCTAGGAAAGCTTCTTCTAGTTCCAGCACTTCTTTATTCCCTGTTCCGTTCCCTTTGGATTGTGTTAGGAGTTCAGTTCGGAGGTTATCTGTTCCTTATGTCAGCTAGGAATGCCTAAGGTAGTTCCCAGTGTTTCTAGAAAGCAGTACTCCTAGGTTTGAAAGAAAGTGGATTGACTCAGTTCATTCATTAGTCAGTTCCCTTGCTAGCTGACTTGAAAGACTGCTAGTCAGTAAGTTCCAGTTCCCTCGTTCTACAGATATCTATTATTCTATTCCTTCTAGTTCTTCCTTTGTAGCTAGTTCTTCCTTTGTAGCTAGGAATCCAATGTTGCTAGGAATCCTTTGTAGCTAGACTCTACATCCAGTGTTTCTAGGTAGGACGTGTTTCCAGTAATAGAAGCTATCCAGCTAGTAGATAGAGCTAGCTAGTAAGTTCATTCATTAGTCAGCTAGTTAGTAAGATAGCAATTCCTCCAGTCCAACTGGTAGTGTATCTCTTGCCTAAGCCAGTTTCCAATCTTTGCTAGTTTTAGTAGCTATTCAGTGTAGAAAGCTAAGGAAGTCCGGGTATTCCAGAAGATCAAAAAAGGAATTCTTCTCTCTCCAGGGAACCTAGCTAGTAAGAAGTCTCCTTTCCGGCTTATGAGCTAATGGATGAAAGCAATCCTCTTTGGAAGTGGTCATTTCCCATCTTTCTTATCCGCCTATAGCTTATCTAGACCAATTCCTTTCAATCCTTCCAAGAAAAAGAAGACTGTCAGCCTTTAGACATAAAAGACATAAAGGAAAGAAATCCATTTGCCTGTTCTCTCAGACATGAAGTTGGGAGGTGGGACAGTGAACTACTTCTTCCCTAGGATTGAAAGAAAGTGGAGTGAGTCAGTTCCCTGGTTAGTCAGTTAGTAAGCTATTCCTCTAGGATAGGATAGGATAGATAGGACTTATAGGCCAGTACCTGTTACCTGTTCCCTTGGGATTTGTCTAGAACTTGTTTATTCCCTTGTTAGTAAGTCTTTCTATTACTCTAGAAAGGAAGTCTTGCTAGGCTCTACATCCAGTTAGGTAGCTACGTAATCCAGTGTAGCTAGTAGCTAGCCAAGTAGAATTAGAATGGGAACTCTATTTTCTCTCAAAGTTTGTCTCAAAGTCAAGGAAAGGAAAGGGAAGGAATCTAGTGTTGCTAGGAAAGAGAAAGTCTTCCTCTATGGTTCCATGCTTTCTCTCTTAAGCTCTTAATCAACTTATTCCCTTGGGATTATGTTCAGCGTTATAAGTTCCAGTTCGTAGGTTATAACAAAGTCAAGCAAAGGTAAGGCTTATTCCTAATTCCTAGGTTTGAAAGTTACGCTAGCTAGTTGGTCTTTCTATTCCTCTAGTTCAGTGTTGGTTTCTAGCCGAGTAGAATGTTTCCCCTAAGTAGCTGGCAGGGCTGTTTCAGCTAATGGATCAAATGGAGCTAGAGTTGCTCAGCTAAGAAAGGAAAGCTAGGCTTGCAGACCTAATGCTCATCTAACGAGTAAAGAAACTCTGACTCTTAAGCTAGAAATGAATAGGAAAAGAGGAATACCTGTACTACGGAAAATATTGTTCCTTTGTTTAGGCCTTTCCCTTTTTCAATGTGGAATCTATCGTCGAACCCTGTTTTATGTCGATTAAACGATCGTATTTTTCCATAGATTGGTTACACTCGCTATTTTCTTCTTCTATTTGTGTTTAGACGGAATGGGAACTCTCCTACTCTACTATGGACAATGCTTATTCCCAATGGTTCCTAATGGCCAGGCATGGGAGCGCTTATTAGGAAAGGAGGAGGCTCGAGCAAAGCGAGAGGAGGAGACTGTTCATTCTGTCAGCTAGTGTCAGCTACCAGTTTCTTCCTTCTGTCAACTACCTGGTTCCTTGGAATTGTTTGTAGTAGTTCTCTTATCCTGGAAGTCAAGACATAGGCAAGCATAGACAAGCCTAGACAATTCAGTCTTTATCTCTGGTTCCTTCTCTCTGGTTCCTTTGGAAATCTCTGAAGCTCTGCTCTTCTCTGCCATAAGCTTCTTTCTAGGTTTCTAGGCTAATGCTACGGGATCAGGGATCAAGGTAAGGCTCTTTGGAAGTCAAGGTAATCTCTATTCCTAATTCCTAGGTTTATATATATATAAGTTGAGTTTGTCAGTTTGTGCCTAAGGTAGCTTGTGGAAGCTTATCAGCTAGGAAAGAAAGTAAATGAGTAATCCCTGTACTCCCTGTACTACGGGCTATAAATCCCTATCTCTGTATGTCCTACAAGAAAACCAAGTTCATGAGCTCAGTGAATGTCTAGCTAGGTTAAGAAATGCCTTTCTTTCAGCTATCACGATTTAAGAGAACTCTTACTCTTACTTAAGCCAGGAAAAGTAGGAAATTAGGAATCCCAGTTTAGAGAGGAATCCCAGTTTTGAGTTCTAAGTCTTTCTAGGTAGCTCTTTCGTTTGGAAGGTAGCTATTACTCAAGTGAACGTATAACCAGTGCAGCTAAGCTAAATACAGTATTGAATCAAACTCTTATCCGGAGTTAGGAAATGTAGAGCTATCTGAGCAATCCCAGTTGTGGACTTCTGTTTAGACTGAATGGGAACTCCCACTCATAAACTACTAGCTTTCTAGCTTCCTAATTCCTAGGTTTGCTGCTAGGTAGTTAGTCAATTCCCTCTAATCTAAGGAGTAGGTAGGTACTACAAGTCGTAGAAGTTCAGCTTGTTCGGAGTGGAAATAAGGATCTTTCTGCGTATTTCCCTCTTTGACTTTTCTTGATCTTCTGTTAGCGAAGCATAATCTGTATTGGTTGGGTGAGGAATCCGTTCATCTGTTTTCATTCATCTGTTTCCAGCACATCCAGACAAAACGTTAATCCCCTGAAATGTTGAATAAAAGCAGCACGAAAATCCGCATTTTTAGGGTTTTTCGACTTGAATCAATTCCTTATATCCCGTGTTTTCAGCCTCATCAGTACGTGAAGACCCGGTTTCAGATCCTCGATTTTAGGAATGTTGTAATATATTGTTTTTTATTGACGAGGTCAAAACAGCCTGAAAAAGTGCTAATATCCCGGGATTTTTGGATGCATTTTGATGAATCAGTGGAGCTTCGAAAGATTTAAGCTTATGCTTAACACATGCAAGTTGAAACTGTTCAATAATAGGAAAAGATGACTACGATAAGGACAGCTCAGCATGGCTATTAGTAGGACTCCCCTTGGGTACCTAAGACAGGCAGAGGCAGTAAGCCCAATAAGAAGTCCTCGTTGCTGACGTTTACTTGCCCCACACATATTACTGGAGTCCGAGAAAGATAAAGGGTGATCAGAGCTGTCTTTTTCTTTAAGCGTACGTTAGGTCTACTGACTCAATCAACCTCTTGGCCAAGGCTCTATACCCATAGCCCTTACCACTCTTACCATTATCTTAAAGATAAGGACCAACGGCAAACAGATTCAAGTCAGTCGGTCATTTAACTCTTACAATTGTAAGGTCAGCGCCTCCCTATTATATTATGAGAATGGATATATTATGAGAATGGAGATATGAAAGAAATGCAAAGGTCAGTCCAGCACACTCCCTTTTCTCGTTTAGGCTAATCTCTTAGGTAACACATCGATAGTAGTTCGTTTACTCTTCCACAGCACAGCGGTGTGCTTGTGCTGAATAGATAATCCAAGCAATATAAGTGCTGCTCTTCCTAGCGCAGCAACTTTAAGTTAAACAAAGGTCTAGCGCAGCAAATTCCCTACTTACCTCATTCTTAGTATCCTAGCGAAGCACTTGTCTAGAGAGGCACGGAGTGACAAAGGAGCTCGACTGAGAGGAACGCCTTTGAAAGTAGTAGTAGTCCGGTCCGTAAATTCCAGCCTTTAAGCCGCTGAAAGGCTCTTCAAGACCACATACGCTGGGGAAAATAATCAACATCATAGGCAAGATTGAAAAAATGCAATCCATTCCACTTAAGTATCCTGCCTGAAGGTGATCACCGGAACGATGACACTGAGCGAGAAAACCCTTCCTTAGGGAAACCTAGCTTTCTCTAACAAACTGATTTCATAACTTTGATAGAGGAATCATTCGAAAGTTCGGATGGATGGAGCCTTAGCCTTTCACTAATAGACAGAAGTGACATAGTTGCTCTACGAAGAGCAGGCAATATTCTTTTCGGACTAAGCCCACACTAGTTAAGATATGCACAGCTGCTAAAGCAACTGCCAATTCCCAGAAGAAAGAAGCCCTAATCTTCGAGTCAGGAGATACCTTGAGAACAGTGAAAGCAGAATCCTATTTGATTTAGTTTAAAAGAAGGGGTTCCTCCTTGCAACATAAGAGTTGACTGTTCCTATGCTTTTAGTAGACTAAGACTCAGACTAATTAAGTTATTAGCACTGCAAGGGTAGGAATATTCATAGTCAACTATTGTAATACTACGAAGACTTTGACTTTCTAATATACTGTAAGAAAAAACTTTCAAGCAAAGTACCCTTGCAACTAAGAAAGTTTGTAAAGTTATTGACTATGATTCGTACATAGCTGGTACACAGGACCTGAGTTTGTGCTACCAAGGTGTGTGCTGCACAGGACAGGCATTCTCCTTATGCCCCTATTAGAGAAGTCTCGCTTGGCAGCCCCTTCCCTTTACAGGCAAGCTTGAACTTCCCTTCGGGGAAAGGGAAAGACCTTGAAAACTCTTTCCGTATAGGCCAGAAAACAGCTTGCTTAGAGAAAGACTGACTCTCCTACGGACCTGGTGGACCTTACAGTCGAGTTATTGCATCCCTCTCACAAACTATCAATTTCATAAGAGAAGAAAGATCGTTTTTAGAAAAGGCAGTGGGGGCAGGTAGTAGCCCTGGTAGGGGCGCAGGACTGAAAATCCTTCTGTCTGCGGTTCGAATCCGTACCCACTGGGAGCTCTGGCGTAAGTTCTGGCTTCATCCTGAAGAAAGCTTTGAGTACGCTGTTTGATGAGCCTGCGTAGTATTTGGTAGTTGGTTAGGTAAAGGCTGACCAAGCCGATTCAGCTTAGCTGGTTAGAGCAAAGGACTGAAAATCCTTAGAGCAAAGCCAGGGACTTGAAATCCTTCTGTCAGTGGTTCGAATCCACAAACCACTTTTAAGCGGGCTCTATGGTCCATGGGTTTTTGTTTTCGAAAGCGATATTCATCCTTGCCTCTTAATTAAATAATATGGTTGTTATGAAAAAAATGGTGAAACTCTTTTTTCCCCTGCTCGGTTCTGTATCTGGGTGCTTTTTCGGACGTTTTCTAGGATCTGAAGGCGTTTCTCGTTTAGATCTTATTTTATTCTTTTTACTAATAATTTTTACAATTTGCGTATTTCGATCCTTGAAGCAGTATTTAGGAAGGAGGATGGCACAATGGTGCTATCTAGCCCTTGTTTGTCAAATCGGAATATTTCTCATTCTTCTCCGTACCCATATCTTGGCGGGTTTTGGTGCATTCTACGCTAATCTATTTACTTCTTCTTTATTTTTGGGAGCTTTTCCAGTGACTGGTTCATCTGGAGGGATAGTTCCTCACCAAGCCGGGGCCTCTTCTGAGTGGTTGACGTATACGTCCGATATGGTAGAAGATTCCGCAAGTTCCGGGCGTAGCTCGTCGGTCAATCAACCGATTCAGAGGGAACAGGCTGGTCCATCCAATGCCTTACCCGCCCCAGCAGCTCAATTTGGTGAAGGTGGGGAAAGGGAGGCTCGGGCACAAGAGCACGCCCGCATCTCTGCCGAGGTAGAGACTATCACGAACGCCTGCGAAAATGAGGAGGCCGCCATGATACGAAAAGCCCACATCCTCTTGCATCAACGTGGGATAACTATCGAGGATGCAGAGGATGTCAAGCGTGCTCTCCAGTTGGCTCTCCATGACGACTGGGAGCACGATATCGATGACCGTAAGAAACATTTCATCATGCTCAGGCGCAACTTCGGAACAGCTCGCTGTGAAAGATGGAATACTTTCATTGAGGAGCTCCGGGGTTTGGGGAACCATCAGGTAAATGCCCGTCATTATATAGACTAAACGGGACATACCACGGTGGAATCTTCGACTGGGGTGAAGTCGTAACAAGGTAGCCGTAGGGGAACCTGCGGCTGGATTGAATCCTTCTATAGATAGAAAAGTTCTTAAGCAAAGACTGGAGATTCCGGTGGTTTGATAGAAATGTTTCAACCAACTCGACTGCCTACGGACTCGAACTGGAATAACCTCCTATAGAAATAGCTCGTACAACGGAAGGTCTTCTTTATTCACAACTCGGCGAGCTACCCTTCTTTCGGTTCCTAATCTTTCTATCTTCTATCCTCTGATCTCACTCTGATCTGCTAGTCACTAAGTCCAATACATTCTGATCCGGTAGTAGTCACATAGGCTGGCAAGGAGGAAACCCAGCTTCAAGCTCATAGCCCACAATCCGGGAAGCAGCCCCAAACCCAACGTCTATGGCATTGGTTGACCCAAGGCAAGGAACAAAACTACCAATCCAGCCGTCAACCTTCATTCAAGAGGGTGGCAGTCATCACATTCGGCGCTTATTCCAGTATAAGATATCGCAGCGCAAGTCGAGGTCAAAGCATACAATAACGAGTATTGGTTTACAAGGGAGAGGCAAGTCTGTCTATTAATAAGATAGGGCGGTATGACTAGCGAGTATGGTTATCAAAGAACGGGCAGGGCTATGGATTCAATTCATTCAATGAGTAGTCCTCGCTTCTAAAGGGAAGATTTTTTGTGTGTAGCGTATGGGGTGTGATAGTTCATTCTTCTGCCTTGGCTTGCTTGTTCTGTTCATTGGCTACTATAACTACTATGGATTACTATGGCTACTATATATATATAACTACTTGCTATGAGGATTTGGAATATGAGTAAGGATCGCATGGGGTAAGGAGATTAGTTGGTTAGGAGGGAATCCCAGCAATATTAGCAATGGGAAGAGTTAGGGGGAAGAGTTAGGGATTCTCAACTGAAACAACAGAACAAGCAGTAGCTGTTACTACCTACATCCGGTGTGCTGCATTAGGAGATGTCTCAGACGCTACTCTCCCGGCAAGAACAACTTATTCTATTGTGATTTTTTTGGCGGGTTCGGTCAGGAGAGACAAAAAAAAGAGAGATGCTTTCTATCAGTCAAAAGGGGACTTTGTCTCCCGCCATGCTCCCACGGCCCGCTTACCGAGGAATAGAAAGGGAGGACCGGGGGGGTCCAGAGCAAGTAGGGTTGGGGTATAGAGCCGTAAGCGCGGTGGGGTGTGAGAGAGGACGTGCTCGTACGGTTCATAGAAGGGTATGATCAACGAGTTGATTGTTGGTAACTTGAACTCCTCTATATTCGAAATATGCCTTTCTAGGAGCATTACGATCTGCAGCTCAAATGGTCTCTTATGAAGTCTCTATTGGTCTTATTCTTATTGTGCGCCTTGTGAGCGCGTTTGTATCCGCGAAGGCAATCATCGCTCGGATGTTCCCCTAACCCAACCCGGGAACGGACCGGAGGGAACCGCAGCATGGGTAATGTCCGCGTCTCGTCGCAAGGCTCATTTTGAGTTGTGGGTCATAGGTCGGGCTTCGGGCGGGCAGCTTTATCTGATCAAGGGCCGGGGCACACGGGTCCTGGTACTATCCAGGTGCGAAGAACCCCGGAGGTGACTGCAATGAGCAGAAATCTCACTCACCGGCCTAAACGACGAGAAAACACTCGAACGTGAGAGCAAGGGATCACCCAACGAATGGACGAGCTCCAAGGAGGGAGGAGGCAAGCACCATGCTTTCAGAGAAGTGGCGGTCCGAATCTTATCTGAACTGCGAGAATAACTGACTAAGCTGTGCCATAAGGGTCATTCTAAAAGCGGGACAGGGCCAAGCCTTTAGGTTGTTTAAGTAGGTTGGGTGACAGATCGGCCATAGGAGTACTCCGGGATATAAACCAGGGCAACAAATGTCGAGCATACAACGATGCCGCCCGTTTTCATTTCATGGAAGTCCCCGGCAGAGGAAAGGGCTGTAGGTGATGGCGCGTTTTGCTTCTTATCTAGAGAGGGGCGCTGAAATCGTTCCTATTGGGTCGTGTGTGGCTTTAGTATAGATGAATAAAGGCGGGCGCCGAAAAGGAAGCAGCCCAGCCTCTTCAAGAAAGCTTTGCTTGGTAGGCGCTGCCTACTCACTCGGACAATGCTCTGAACACGAGAGTGTGCAGTTCCGCCCCCTTCTCTCATGCTGAGTCACAGGCAGCGCCTCGGAAAGCACGGACGAGCCACATGCAGGGAAACTTGCACGTGTGGTTCTGGCCGGGGACACCCCGGTATACTGTACTAATATGTGTAGGTCCCCGTAATTCGAGTGAGATTGTCATGGCGCAAAAGCAGATATGGTCTGGTATTCCCCTGTTCCCTGTATTGGTTATGTTCCTTATTTCTCGTCTAGCAGAAACTAATCGAGCTCCGTTTGATCTCCCAGAAGCGGAAGCTGAATCAGTTGCAGGCTATAATGTAGAATATGCGCGGGATGCGATCCTTAATAGTCCACTGTTGGCGGAAGCCAATGTCCCGGGGTCCCGGGGACTCATTCTGACTGAAACTAGGGGTGGGTCTTTACCAACTCAAAAATATTCGATTTTTGGGAAGACAAAAAACGTGATCGCCTAGCGCGAGTCTTATTGAAAAGGCCCCTTACTATAGATGCCCCTTATTGAAAACTCAAGGAAAGCTTGATATATATGTATTATATTAATGCGTAATGCGCTCAAGCATGCGAAGAAAGCCGGCCTTACCTTTAGCAACAAGGGCGCTTAGGCTTTACTAAGAAGTGCGAAAGGGCTTTTCTTGCTTGTTTAGTAAAGTAACGCTTTTTTATTTAGAATTGAGTAGGTGCTTGCTGGGGCAGGGCACTCTTCATTCTTCATTCGAAACTTTTAAATGTCGGGTCGGAGGTTTCTGCCTTGTTATCAAAAAGGAAGTTGGGTAAAGCAAACTCCCTCCTTGGACGAGCACGGGGCTTAGTCAAGTAGAACCGGGTTGCGCTGCTTGATGCTCCGATCGAAAACAAATCAGTGGGGCCATGCCGGTACGACTGAATATGCGTTAGAAAGGTCAATCCCTCCCCTACGACACCAAAAAAAACCGGGCCGAACTTATAACAAGCCCGCCCGCTTCCATAGAAAAATATCGCGGCAACGTAGACCTAAGTGGTCATATTGGATCCTTGGGAACCATCACAAGTACGGCCGGCCTATATTTGAACGAGAATGCCGTGTCGTTCAGCGGAGCCTAAAAGAAGGTGACTCGCGCAGACAGCTGACTCCTTTTCAATAGAAAGGAATAGCCAAACCAACCCAGCTGGCTGATCAATCTCAGAGATCTTATCGGCCGGCAAACCGGAGACGGACGACCACGGTTCCGACCTTACCAGCACCAGAGGTGTACTAATCAATGAACCCCCGAAACCAACTTTCTTTTCTGACAAAATCCACCAAGTCTAAGCGGTCACGACATCTTGTTGATATTGATTGAGGACTTTCGCTGACTGACTCCATCCATAAACCTAGACCCCGGTAACCTTCGTAACCAAAGCGTCACGACAACATCCAAAGTTGACCTTTGGATTCTGAAGTAGGGGGCAAGGAGGAGCGCGTAGGAATGTCGACCACCACATAAGCTACTAGTGGCTGAGAGAAAGCGAGCAGCACCTTGTATAGGTTGGGCAGAGCTTGAAGAAGCAAGCCCCTATCAGAGCAGAGAAAGCCATTGCGCGCTAGCCTAACTAGCTAGCATTTTTCAGCTGGCTGTTATTTAGTTGTAGCGCGCCTTCCCTCCTTCTATAACTTTGGAAGGATTTAGCAGTATTTTATTATGATGACCTGGTCGAGAGAGTACGATACATCGGTGTAAAAGGTTGAGTGGGATCTGTAAGGTTGGTTATAGTCAGGCCTGGCCGGAAAGTGTTCTTGCCTCTATCAGTAGTGATTGATTCCCCTTGGAATCTGAAAAGTCCATTTTCTATTAGCCGAGGGTTGCCATATAAAATAAATACCATTGAGCCGGAGTGGACTGCGACAGGCTTTTAGTTGAAAAGAAGCCTAAGAAAGCGACTGAACATCGCCTTGGGACAGAAAGAGAGAGAAGGGCGAGTAAAGACTTCCAGTTTTATGAAATAGAAGATCCAGATCTTGGAGCACCTAATCAACCAGTTGAGGAAGAGGAACGAAGGTACTCAGCCTCCTGGGGCAAGTGGGAGCGACACACTGAATGAACCAACTCCAATGGAGCAGGATCAAGAAGAAGTGAAGCTACGTAAAAGTGAGCGTGGTAGAATCTCTCGTCGTCGATTTGAGATTGAGGGAGATCCGGGGAATCTTATTCTGTCACCCAAAACGACCACTCCTTCTGTCGGAAAAAGGACTTGCCCTATATTGAAATGAAATCGAAACGAATGGAACGCGACAGAGCACTCCCTATCATCAGGTAGTGCGCGCCATTCAGAACTATGATATCGTCTTCTAGTCTATTTGGCAGGTCCAAGTTGTTTTGGTCTTATAAGCTCAGGTTCTTGAGTTTTGGGAATTTCCTTCCATTGGCTGGTTCAAATTCAATACGGATGGTGCTTCCAAGAGGAACCTTTTCTTGCATGGTGCTGCAACGGGACATTCTGGTAAGTCGGGTGCTGGTGGCCTTCTCCGAGACTGTTCAGGAACATGGATCTATGGGTATACCTGCAAAATTGCTTTCTCTACGAGCCTACAAGCTTCACTTTGGTTTAGCTTCCAACTAAGGCTAAGGGAGTAGTTTCCCCGGGATTGAGTGAACGGGTTCCTCCTCCACCCGTACCACAAAAGCGCTAATTTATATCAAAAAGACCGGGAAAACGTGAATCTATCCCGAACATTTACTAAAATACTGGATAAACTGACTCAGATCGGTCTCCCTCAATCGAGAGGCTCGCTTGCTTCACTTCAACTTCATAGAAGAGGGAAGGAGCTATGCATAGGGGTGATTCCGGTGGAGATGGAATGAATGCATTGGCAGTTCGGTCTGATCCGTCTTATTCGTATATCTTATTATGGGATATTTGCCTTAACGGAATCATTAGAAGGCTTTGGGCGGGGAAACCCAACTGCAAGACCAGAGGCGTTCATCTCCTTTTAGTCGACTAACTGGCGTTCCTCGAGGAAGATACTATCTCTTCTTGAGCTTCCGATTGACATACCGAGATTTATTCAATGAAAGTCCCTAGCGCAGGTGAGACCTAATCCTATGTTTACTTTTCATTCAAATCAGCTTCCTGATGACTAAAGAAGACTTTGATCCTGGCATGGCTAACAACATATTCCCACCTAACAACAGTAGGGACAGAGCACAGATAACCCCAAGAAGTTGTTCCGGACGAGAGAGAGAGAGATTAGACTGCTAAAACCATAGCTAGACATGAAACAGTGAACCTCGTTAGGGATACAAAACTAACTCAGAAGGAAAAGCTCATGCGAAAGAAGGTTCCATATGATTCGACAGCAGCGCAAGTCTATAACAAAAGCGATCCTCAGGAGGTATCTCACTCAAAACCAGAAGCTAAACAGGAAATGGAAACTAAGGAGGTGGCACAGCGTATACGTTAAGGATCATACAAGAGGAAGAGCAGAGAAGGGTATTCCATCTTACAAGAGGAAGAACAGAGAAGGGTATTCCATCTTACAAGAGGAAGAACAGAGAAGGACCTTCTTAGGGCTAGGAGTTCAAGCGCGGCGTAACGGGGGTTGTCAGCGTAACAGCTGGTGCTCTAATCTGAGCTGAGAAATAGGAACTGCACCTCTACTTTATTTATTTACTATATTCCCCCTCTCTAACCCAAGTCCTAGAAGTGAATGAGGAATGAAAGAACTTCTGCTTCCGCAATGAGACGCTAAAGTCCTTTTTTCAAGGAAATCACAATGCTTCTCTTATTCAGTAGTTCAATCTGACTTTCTTACCCCGCCGGGGAAGCGTTGAATGAATGTGTAATGATGTCCATCAGGGGAGATCTTGACCAATGGCCGCGCGATGTCCGAGTTCCTTCGAATGCTTTTTCCAAGCCCCTTCTTGCGCTTTACGAAATTCGTTGTTAAGGCCAGTCCTTCTCTCACCTTCACAGAAGGAAAGAGATTCTTCTGAATGGTTGATATATTCATTCCAGAGTCGACGAGGTTAGGTCTTGCCACTAGTACGAAGGAGCAAAGGCCCATTTTACGACGGTAGGGGCGATTGGCTGAACAAAGATGGATTGAAGGTCAGATAGATTTGAGTTTAATTGTCGGAGCGCGGTCAGAAGTTCTTCCAAGAACTCAAAACCATCTTCAAGAGACTTATCTTCTTCAATGGAGAAAAGCGATATTTTGAACCGCTAATAGATCAAATCCAAAGCATCGCTGTCGTCTTCTTGATGATCCATCTTCTCGGGGAGTCTAAAAGAAGACCACCACTTCCATACGGAAAAGTGTAGACGATGATCCGGGACTTTTCGATCTTTTTTCTGTTACCTAACTCTTCAATCACTCTTTCTTAGGCGGGGACAGGATTCGAACCTGCAGTCTTCAGGTCATGAGCCTGATGAGTTGACCAATTCCTCTACCCCGCTTCTTCCCCTTATCCTACCTTCTGCTCATAAGGCTTTCAGACCTCAACTAGTGCTTTGGTTCAGAATCTTAACATAGCGCCCTTACTTAATTCATTTCGAGAAAGATCACTCCACAAAGCAGCCTTCTGATTATATACGTATTATTCTATCAATCGATAAGCACGGGTGGGGTTCCGTTCCGTAGTCGAACTCGAGGTGAGACTGATCTCGTAGTCAGCTAGTGCGCTTATCAAAGTAAATCTGTCGTGCTTGAGGGGAGGCACGGAGTGATTTGTTCAACGGATTTCCCTTCATAAACTGACTTGATTGATGCTACGAATGAAAGCCTTTGGGATATAGCACAGAGAAAGAAGAACCTATTCTATTACAAATGCAGTTATGTACAAGGATAGGTGATAGGTTGGTCCTATAGTAGAGTAGCAATGACAACTGCTACTAGGAGAGCTACCTTCTCAAACCAGGGGAGCTCAATAACTAGCGTCTGAACGCCAGAGACTATTGAAAGACCGATACCGGAATAACTAGATAGGGCAGCACTTAGACCAAGGACTGACTCAAAGAAAGGAAAGGCAAAGCATCAACAACCTATTCTTGTACAACCTCTTTTCTGCATATAAGAAGTTGCAAAGCGAAGCTGCTACTGGTCCCCGAACTTGTCGAAAAGGTAAAAAGAAGTAACTAATCTAGAAGAAGTAGACCCCTCATTCTATTTAGCGAGCAGCTCTCATTTATTCTATTTGCTGGCCACTCTCCTGTAGTTTCCCACCTTTTACAGTCTCAATCAGAGTAACAGGCGTTCCTCGGGCTTCTAACGGGTTCCTCCTCTACACATCCACTCCTTTATGCCTTCTTTCCAAAGATTCATTCCTTTGTTCACAACAATTGCCCGCAACAAGTAATCAAGCAAGCCAGAAAGCACTGTTTGATCAGCACGCAGAGGATTTTACAGTTGGTTAGGTACCAGATCGGACCGACACAGCTACACTTCAAGGGAGAGAACAGGGCGCTAGGAGAGCTTGACTCGATACACACAAGTGAGGGGTTCCTCCTACGGTAACCTTTCCCTATACAGTCCCAACAACCAATCCCGTACGATCCAACAGAAAAGGAAAGGCGTTCCCCGGAGGTAGACATGACATTCACAGCAATCCTACTTCAGGCAACTAGCTGACCAGTCATGGATAGTACTTCCCAAGGAACAAAGAAAGGAGTGACTCTTTGGGCTTACGCACGGCTTTAGTTACAGAGGGCATGGAAGAGGGAGCCACGGGCGCTATACGGGCCCTTCCCATTCAGCCCGGAGGAAGGATATTTACTTAACTGAAGCTACACAGGGTGCCGAAGAGGGAACCCAGGTCGCTCGAAGTGCTTTTCTCGCTTCCTACAATCCCATGTTACCCGCAGCAAAGGGCCCAAGGACAACAGCTGGACTCTTCATGCAACCTGTTCCCATTACGAACGAAGAGAAGGAATACTAATTAGTAATGACAGGAATGAAAGAGCAACTAGCCGGGAACTCGTTCTCCATCTTCGCTCACGCGGGAGAACTACTCCCCTACACATGAAAGGGCAGGAGGAACTACGCTTCGCTCACTTAACTGGCTTACTCATGCAACAACACAGACTAACAACACTTGCTAGACATTCCTCGGGGTTGGGACAGACCACCTTAATGGGAAACCTCCTATAAATATAAACCCGGAAAGCTTTCACCAGAAGCCCTTCAATATGTTCTCAGTAAGCTTGAATCGGTATCATGGGTCAGAGCCTGGAAAAAGCATCTAAAATAGCCTTTCTTTTGTAGTAAGCCGCTCGTACCGCTCCTCTAGTTCAAGTAGTTCAAGAATTAAGCTAGCTTAGTTAATCGATTTTAAGACAGGCTTACCTCCCCTTCATCCCTTGCTTCTTTGAAAGTGCTTTCCTTTGAGTGAAGGCAGCATAAGTGCATTGGTCACATACGTCCGCACACCAAAAGCCTCGTATGCAGATCCTAGTGCCGCCATCCATGTCTGCTGAATTTGATGCATTCATTCTCCATGGCACCTGGGAACTAGTACCATCATCTCCTCATCAAAAGATTGTTGTGGGTCTTATCGGGTTAAGCGGAAACCTGATGGCAGTGTTGAGCGGTACAACTTCATTCGTTGCCAATTCATCAGCGGTCAGTCTCGAGGAACGCCAATTACTCGACTAAAAGGAGAGGTCCAACGTAATTTCTTACTCGACTAAAAGGAGAGGTCCAACGGAACTCGACTGAAAGGAGAGGAATGAAAGAGCACTCACCTCACGAAGACGTTTGTGATAGCTGTTAGTGGACAGGGTTTGATCCCTTACCAAGTTGTTACTAACTAACAGGGGTAGGAGACATATCTTTCATAACCATGAATGGGATATTCGCATTAGCAGAAGGAGAAGAGATGAGCACTTTTCACTTTCCTTAATGAAGTCATCTATGTGAGCAATGCACGCTTCAAAGAAAGAGTAGAAGATGATCAAAGAATCCTGTAGCAAACGGGATGGATTCCACTTCCTTGCTTCCCTCTTATCTCTTGCCGATTCCGAACTCCAGGAGGAGAGTAGCTCAGCCTACTAAAGCTAAAAGCTAAAAGCAGAGTTGGAGCTCAGTTGATCTTGAGAGATGCTGATTCCCCCCGTATTGTACAGAAAGAACCTTCTATAATGAAGAGTAGGATGTCCCTCTAGTCGAGTAAGAGAACTGAAAGTTTCAAGCCAGTCAAGTTTGTTAGTGGAGGAGCTGGGCTGTGAAACTCAATCTCCATCATCAAAGACAAGGAAATAAACTTCACTAGATGGTGAGCTACCTGATTCTTTCTACTGGTTAGTCTTGCCCAGGGAACAATGCTTTACGGGGAACCAGGTCTCCATAAGCCTCGGAATAATGGCAGTGAGTTGCTCTCAATGACAAAGTCTCGAAACAGATTCCCAATTCCATCTCTAGAATAAGAGTATCAGCGGGTAAGACTCCTAATCTGGGAATTTAGGAATACCACTCCCTCATCTTCATACTTGGGAATACTGAAGAAATTGGTGCTTATCCATGTTCCAAAACCCCAATCGTTTGTTCGCAGAGAACAATCATAGGTATAACCGTACAACAATAGACAGGCTGAGCTATACCACATACAGTAAGAGCAGGTAGCAGGGGGTTAGAACTAGAACAAAGAATAGGGGAATAGGTGAGCAGTAGAACTCACATAACAGGCATTGGAGGTACAAAGTAACTCGACTGAAAGGAGAGGGTGATCCTCCTTGTACAGAAGATGAAAACCAAAGAAGTGACTCTGGACCCTAGAGTAGGAATAGACCGCTTAAACCGTAGAAAGTCCACAGAAGGAAGTACACCTTAGGTTTACAAACCTAACACAGAATAACGAGACGAAGAGTAGGATGTACGGGCAACTCTGCTTCTTTTTGATAGTAGCTTGAACCACGGCAACAGACAGCAACTGGAAAGACATTCCTAACAATCCCATGCTTCACACAGCTAACAAAGCAAGCGAAGACAAGGAAGCTAACCCTACAGTAGGCTTACAATAGGCTTACAGACCTTCTCCCACAACCGGACAAAGAAGCAGTAGTGAAAGAGCAGCAGCCCTGGTAACGTGCTTAGCCATGCAGGAACTGAAATACCGCTACAAGCAACCAGCCGGCACATACACATAAATGCCTACTATTCCCAAGTCAGACTAATGTTGGATGTTCCCGTAACTAAGTTTTTATTTCTTACTTTTTATGTACTTTAGACTTTTATAGTTTTTTTAAGTGTGGGGAAAAGGGCGCCCTCTACTTATACTTTTAACTAAACGCGAACAGCCGGCATTGCAAGCAAATAGAGAGCCCCCGCCCGTTTGAGTCGTTGCGAGCCGGAAAGCGTACCGGCAGTTTGAGTCGCGAAAGGACCGCTTGCTTTATTTTATTATTATTCTAAATAATAGATATATAAGATTATCTATCTATAAAAACAATAAGAAAATCATTATTTTATCTAATTTAATTGGGCATTCCTGGGAAGAGGAAGAAGCAGATAGAGCAAAGGCCTCCCCTTTGCTTGCGTCCGCTCTTCCCGAAGTGAGCAAATTGCATGTAGAGATCCGTAGGGGCTTATAGTTTAATTGGTTGAAACGTACCGCTCATAACGGTTATATTGTAGGTTCGAGCCCTACTAAGCCTACCACCCCTTACTCTTCACCCGAAATAAGGCAGTCGAAGTCGGCCCAAGAAGGGGCAGTTCACCAAGAAGGAGCCAGGAGCTGAAGAGTCTACTGATGAACACAAAGATTGATAAATAGCATTACTCGTATGAAAGAAACCCAAGCCAAAACAAAGGAAATAATAAGATTGATGGAACCAATCATTACTCCTCCACTTTCTTATGTGAAAGAGTTATTCTATGAAAGAAAATCTCATTTTTTCACATATACAAGCTAAAACTACAACAAGTGGGAGAGGCAGGATTCGAACCTACGTAGAAAAACTTCAACAGATTTACAGTCTGCCGCTTTTGACCACTCGGCCACTCTCCCCTTCCCGGGCCGAGGCCCCCTCAATGGGTTCGAAGAAGGAGGTTTTTTCCCTGAATCAAATAAAAAAACACTTATTGATTTGATTGAAGGGAACTAATACTATTTCTTAGCTTAGCTAGCGTTCCGGGAGAATCTAGTCATTTAGTCAATTCATAACAATCTCTGTAAAGCAAGGGGGAAAGCTTCTACGACAGCTTCCCCCTCATGTAGTCGTCGGCCTTACCCAGCCCCCCTTCGTCGCTTCTGGCGAAGCTGCGAGCCTACCCTTCTCGAGCCTACTTAAATAGCTTACGCTTACCAAGCCTAGTCTACTAAAAGAGGGCTACAGTAAGCAAGCTTTCCCCCTTTGTTTTTGTTGTGGGTCGCGCCTCACCGCAGGCACTGAATGAATGAAATGAGTGGAATGGTTCACCTTCCCCCTTTTTAATTACCAAGAACTTCGTTGCCACTAGTGGCGAAGCAAATTGAAACCATCCCACCCGAAAACCACTCGTAGCCTAAAGAGAGTTCAGTCTACAAGAAGCTGGCAGAGCTTTAGCCATTGGACTACATCGCACTATCCTACCTAAACCCTTTTCTTGTTTGTTGGGATTCTTTTCTTTTTCGAATGAGGCTAGTGTAGACAAATTCCTTCCGACTAATGAAGAGATACTACTCCAGTCTTCCCATTCATTCCCAGTTGATCCTTCTTCTTCCTAAGAATTTCACGAACCAAGTTCACCTATACGAGAGTGAGGAATCAAAACCAACAATAAACTTCCCACTTTTGACACGATTCAGCTAGTTTAGAAACAAAGGAGAAGGACAGGGTCCGTTAGGTCAGAAAAGCGAGAACTAACAAATCTCCCCAAGTAGGATTTGAACCTACGACCAATCAGTTAACAGCCGACCGCTCTACCACTGAGCTACTGAGGAACAACGGGAGATTAGATCTCATAGAGTTCAATTCCCGTTCTCAACCCATGACCAATATGAACTCGAAGTTTCCTTCGTAACCCCCGTAACTTCTTCGTAGTGGCTCCGTTCCATGCCTCATTTCATAGGGAACCTCAAAGCGGCTCTATTTCATTATATTCTATCCATATCCCAATTCCATTCATTTCATATCCCTTTGGTGTCATTGACATAAGAGATGTCGTTTCTAGTCTATCTCTTTCTATTTCTATATATGGAAAGTTTAAAAATAATCATATAATAATCCAGAAATGAAAATAGAAAAGAAAAAAGGGAGGTTTGTGATGGTTTTTCAATCTTTTATACTAGGTAATCTAGTATCCTTATGCATGAAGATAATCAATTCGGTCGTTGTGGTCGGACTCTATTATGGATTTCTGACCACATTCTCCATAGGGCCCTCTTATCTCTTCCTTCTCCGAGCTCGGGTTATGGACGAAGGAGAAGAAGGAACCGAGAAGAAAGTATCAGCAACAACTGGTTTTATTGCGGGACAGCTCATGATGTTCATATCGATCTATTATGCGCCTCTGCATTTAGCATTGGGTAGACCTCATACAATAACTGTCCTAGCTCTACCGTATCTTTTGTTTCATTTCTTCTGGAACAATCACAAACACTTTTTTGATTATGGATCTACTACCAGAAATGAAATGCGTAATCTTCGCATTCAATGTGTATTCCTGAATAATCTCATTTTTCAATTATTAAACCATTTCATTTTACCAAGTTCAATGTTAGCCAGATTAGTCAACATTTATATGTTTCGATGCAACAACAAGATGTTATTTGTAACAAGTAGTTTTGTTGGTTGGTTAATTGGTCACATTTTATTCATGAAATGGGTTGGATTGGTATTAGTCTGGATACAGCAAAATAATTCTATTAGGTCTAATGTACTTATTAGATCTAATAAGTATAAGTTCCTTGTGTCAGAATTGACAAATTCTATGGCTCGAATCTTTAGTATTCTCTTATTTATTACCTGTGTCTACTATTTAGGCAGAATATCATCACCCATTTTGACTAAGAAACTAAAAGGAGAGGGAAAGAGCTAGCCTTCGTCTCAAGGTTCCAAACAAGAGGGTAATCAGTTGTGACTACTGAACCTACTAGCTTGCAGAAGTAGCTATCTGAGGGAAAGCTGCTTTCAAAAGAAGAATAAGGAAGTCTAGCAAGCATTCAAGCAAGTCTCGCTGATCCGCATTGTATTGCAAGCTAACCAAAAGGAAAGAGAAGACTAACCTTTTTAAGCTATCAGTTCAGCTATCAGTTCAATCATTCACTCGCTAGGAAGAGGGCGTCTCGCATAACTAGGACAGTGAAATTATTTCTTTCCGGAATCCGGAATTGGTCAGCCTTTCTCGAGGAACGCCTTTGGTCCGTCTATCTCCTACGAGGAACTACGGCCAAGCTAGTTCTTAGTGAGCTTTCTCTCTTCGGGACACAGAACTCCCGGAACTTCCTTTCTTGATTCACCCAGAACTACACTTGCTCTAATCCTTCTCGTTCGATCCATTCTTCCTAGCGCTCCTCAATCAGATCCATAACTGCTGTTGCTTGTGCAGGAGTAACTGGAGAACTTCTAATTTCAATGCAGTTGTCAACTAAGAAAGACCGGAAGTCCATGCGAGCCGGGCTGACATTAACCAATCAGATACCCTCCTCGAAAGGGCCTGAAATAAAAGACCCAGCCCTATTTAGATATTAGATTAGAGAAGGGAGAAAGTCGAGAATGACATTCAAATTGAACAACTGTGTGGTGTGGGCTTCGCCCCTTTTGTAAGGGTTTACGAGGTGAACTCGGAAGCGTGGGCGTCAAGCATCAAGTGGAGGCGCCAAATCGTTGCAAGAGGGGGTACTAAGCGGGATCGACCGGTCAGAAGCCAAGCTGGCCAAAAGGCATAGGGGTTCCTCTGAGCTGGCAGGCTCATCTCACTGATTGTGTGCTTTTATTGGATAACTTCCATCAAGGGAAAGTGCACTTTACTTTAGCTCTATTCCGTTTCCACAACGTGTTGGTTTCCCGCGTTGACCCCTAAACACTATGGTATGGCATCAAGGTCGGCAACCCAAAAGGGTCGGGCCTCAACCGATTGACTTATTTATAAGGGGAAAGCCACGAATATATATATAACAAGACAAGCACTTGCATACAAAAAGACCCCTTGCGCCTAGACCGATAGCCCACGTCTTCCACGTAAGTAGTTGAGTTAACGCCCCTCTCCTTTCAGTCGAGTGACTTCGCTTCGCCCCTATCATTTGCAGACCTACTCGGAACAAACAACAGCTAAAACACAGTAGGGAGATATCACAGCATATTCCCAAAGAACAGCAGTAGGGATATAGCACAGCTAACAACAGTACGAAGAGTATGACCGAAGGGAAAGGATAGCAGTATACAAGTTCCTATAGCTGCTAAACGTTATTCGGAAAGAACCACGGATAGATTTATTGAAAGCTGACAGAAAGCAACAGAGGGGCAAGGCGCTTGACCAACGGGAGAAGCTTGGTTCCTCCGCTGAGAGAGGCGTTCCTCGCTGGGTTCCTCCAAGAGTGAAACCTGAGGAAAGGGAGTGGGTTGATTACAGCCTTCCTTCCCCCATCAGCAGGCGTTCCTCGGAATAAGACGAGAAGGCAGGATCTCACGTGTGGCAGCTGCTGGAACAAAGTCCTACATCCAAGAGGTACCTACCTAGAGGTACTGACGTAACTCGACTGAAAGGAGAGGAGAAAAATTCCATTTACAGGCTTTCTACCAATGACCGGAGACCAGAAAGGGGAATAGAGAGATAAGCCTTGAGCGGTCAGACCAATTACGATCGATTCGCTAAACATTCAGGATTCTCTCCACTAGATTTTTTGTGTATCAAATATTCAACTAGTTCGTCTTTCAAAGAAGAATACAGATCTTTGATTGAATCCCCATCAACTGGGATCATATTCGTATGTTTAGCCATTGACACATTAGTAAGTAGATAACTCATCAATTGGTAAGCACTAGCTGATGCATCCTGACTCACAGGAATTTGATTCAATTCAAAAATCAAATTTGAATCAGAAAGAGATTCTATATTCCAAGGTGCGAAGGGTCGATGTAATTGAGAAAGAAGCGCTCTAGCTCTCACTTGAAGTACAGGAAGGATAATGACTCGAGCTTTTCCGAATGAAAGGCGATAGGGGACGTACCCTAAGGAAGCAAGAAGGGAGGATTTTCTTTACTTTACCGCTAGAACCTTTCTTTCACGAGTGAACCCGGGCACGAGCCTACCTTGTAAGAACCAAAGAATGGGTACCTAGGGAATGAACCGAGTTAGAGGCGTATGCTTCCTTGACCGATAGTTTGAGTTTGTGGAACAAGTTGTAGAGATCCCATACTTTCTAGTACTTGTGGAGAATCCCAGTAAGAAATAGCTTGAGTTGTTGGTGGAAGTGACCTAGACATATTTCAATTTATAGGTCCTAGCCCTTTTCTTCCGCTAGGTAAGTTGGGAAGTCCAACATAAGGCAGGTCAATTACATCGAACCTCAATTCCATCGAGCCTTGCTTAGTCTGCCTATGGTTGATAGTGAACAGCAGATATGCTACATCAAGCACTCACTTTCTGTCTATTGGTCTTAGAACACTCCTTCTTATGTTGTTTTCAATGAAGGAGAAGTGATTCCTGAGTTCCTTCGCACAGGATTTTCATTAAATTAAGTAAGTTTTGTCTACATCTTCTCTGCAATTACATCAGGAAAGAAAGCAGATACTGATGCTGAATGCACTTAAAAAATCCCATGTCTGAATGCCTTAAACTTCGATTCCAAAGAAAGCAGAACTAGACTGCCAACGATCTGACGATAGAGAGTCTTCACCTTGTGGACCTGCTTTCGCCTAATGGTAATCTTTGTCTTTCCTTCTGTCTTTCGGGGATGGGATTGGGTGTCCGAGTACCGATAACTAAGTAGATGTCTCACAGGCGAAGGATTAGACGTCTTTGTACTCACGAAGCAGGTCTACAGCTTTCTGTTTTACCTCAGGTGGTAGAGATTTTCCCACCTGGACAACTTTGCCCGAGTTTTAATTGGGGAACGAACGATCTAAGTAAGGAGGTAGCTCCAGGAAGGTAGTTCTTTGACCCAGTTCAGTGAGACGCTCCGCAAATGTTGAAAGAATAAGCGATGACATTTGTATGGTCTTGCTGTTGATGGTACCTAAAAATGGGGTGCTGCCCAAGCTGAGCTAACTACAGGTCCGAATATACTGCGATCACCCAGACCTTTCTAATACTGAATCTAATAGTGAAAGAAATCCTGTATAAGAAATTTCTTACTAAATGCGCTTGCTTCCGTCTTCAGTTCAGAAGAATGTTCCATTGATTGGACCATACCCATTAGCCTAGCGACTGCTTAAGATAAGAAGGCAAGAACAATGGAAGACCGGATAGACACAAAAAGAAAGAGAAAAAAAGTTCAGCCGCTTGACCTGCGAGGAATTCAATAAATCATAGGCGCGGAAGGCCAATGAACATCGGCTTCAGACCTTACCTTAGACGTACCCTACTTCCTCAAAATGAACGTAGAGATGATCCAATCTCTGGACTGGAGCCCCGGCTTTCAATTTTCCAGCTTAATAAAGATAAAGATGGAAGCTGTTCCCGCCTTACCTCTAACTTTCCTTAGTAGACACTGTATTCATTTACTAAATAAAGTAATTTAACTACTGGACTCCGCTCGCTTTCTATAGATCAGAGTTGAATACACTGAAACTACTAAAAAGTATGCTTACCCGGGATAACTATAACTAGTAACTAAAAGTAATAAGCTTGACTCCTTTCAGGAGTAGGTATGCGGTCAAGCCTGTTGGATTCGTTTCGTTAACATGATTCCTCGAAAAGTAATTATTTTCTTCTTGATCTTTCGATCGTAGCGCGAAGACATCACCTCCTTCTGGTAGCATCATCGCAATCACATCTCGGTTGGATTATCTGAAGTGAAGAAGTATACTAGAAATAGCTTTTCTTTGTCTTTGTTTGATTTGTTATGTTTGCATGTATGTGTGTGGTATGGGCGCAGCTCCTAGTGTAAAATGTTTACTACTTAATGCTATGCTAATAGTTGAATTTAGAAAGACGAATTCGTAAAAATGCAAATTTATGTGAAGTATCAAACCTCTATGTTTTGGATTCTGATCCATCTCTTTCAGGTACTACTTTTTTTAGTGCCTCTGTTATTGCAGATTCTCACACTTGGCATAACAGGCTAGGCCATCCTTCTTCTTCTAAAACAGCTATCCTTTCAGATTGACTCCCTACTCATAAGAATAAAAAGGTCAATCAGACCATTTGTAAAATTTGTCCGTTGGCTAAACAAAATTACTTACCTTTTCAATCTCATAATAACATTTGTGATGAACCTTTTGATCTGATTCACATTGAAATTTTTTGCCCTTTTTCAGTTGAAACCTCAGAACAGAAGGTTTTCGATATTTTTGAACCATAGTGGATGATCATTCAAGGGCTACTTGGGTCTATCTTCTCAAAAGTCAAAGTGAGGTTCTCACTGTCTTCCCAGGGTTTCTAAAGCTCATAGAAACTCAATACAAAAGGGTAGCCAAAGCTGTTAGAGCCGATAATGCTCATGAACTCAAATTTCACACTCTTTTTCAAGAAAAAGGCATTCTTTCTTATCATTCTTGCCCTGAAACTCTTGAACAAAATTTTGTTGTTGAGAGGAAACTCAAAGATTCATTCCTTTGTTCACAACAACTGCCCGCAAGATGATTCTCTCTACGTTGGATGATCGAACTTCTTAGTGTTAAGCAAAGCACTATCAACAAAAGTTCGTCGTGAAGATCAGCTCTCCTCAATAGTCAGATAGGATCTTAGACACCGGGGACCGGCTTCGCGGGATCGCCTTAAAGGACCTGATCCACTCATGGCGAAGCTTATTTGGGCGGTGTTTTCTTGATCCGATTTCTCACTTGAATGAGTCAACCATCATTTCTTTTCTTACTCAATTCAACTATGTATTCTGATTAAAGAGCTTATTCTCTTGATTCATGTCCACCTTGCCCCTGGTAACTTAAGGATGAGTTTCGAAATTAGGAAGGATTGGACTGCAGATTTAGAAAGAGAATGGGGAGCCCTCATCAATGAATTAATGAGTTTCTTCGCCCTCTCTTGGTGATAGTAGCTCTTCATCAGCTTATAGTAGGAGCTGAGCTCTTCCGCTAGCTTACTAGCTCTGGGAGTCAGGCTCTTCGGTCAATAGTTCTACTGGAAACAGCTTCCTGTATCACTGCTTTTGCATTTTTTTTAATGCTTATATTTTCTGTAAAGATCTCGATGACCGCTTAATTTATCTTTCCTTTCCCGCTCCTGAATGAGAAGTGGTTTTTTTTATTCCTACGGTCTTGGCGTGATCTCTTAAACTTAAATTCGACTGAAAAGTTACCAATAGAATAGGCTTTAGAGTAGCTCTTTCCAAATAGGTCGAGTAGCCATTTCTAGAAATAGAATGAATTAAAAGGAGCAAAATAGTTGGGATTCACACGCACAGCCTTATCCTATGAGTCTGCCTATGCTACGCGCCTGCCTTTGAGAGCCTTTCCGCTGGTTCCCTTCGTTGGCGTCATTGAACCTCGTTAGCATTTCGAAAAGAATTGGAGGCTCAAAACGAATGGTCAAAGGAATTTATGATTCGTGTTTAGTCTCCGATCTTCGCCTAGTCTTAGAACCTGCACTGTAGAGAGGCGCTGCCCTCTTTCTGCCGCTCTCCTCAAAGATGTAGGTCTTCCTGGAAGTGAGAACACTGCTGCCCAACTTATAACCCGGTCACTCCCCGTCTTCATCCTAGACGCCACTGGTACTATTCATCTATACTATATATGGATGACTCCTGCTTTCTCCCCAATGGAATGATCAGGACCCTAAAGAAGGATCGTCTCACTCCAACTAGAATAAAGATGAGCTAGTTAGCGCTGGAGTTTTCTTGCTTCTTCGCCTCTGGATAGTAGTTTGAATGAATCTTTTATACTGGGATTCACTCTTGAAGGAAAGATCTTCCACTCTTACGCTTTCAAGCGATTTGGATTCCAAGACGATAGATAGGCCGGTTATGAAAAAGAGGGATCGAGCAGGACACGAAGTAAACTCGGAAAGAAAGTCGGATAATATGAAAGGTCATCCGTCTCATTCTAAGCGCAAGATTCTTTTTTTTCAGAGAAAGAAGAGCCCATCAGTTCTCACTCTTCCTTACCAGTCAGTTCCCGGGTCTATAACAAAGCAGTCACAGTGTGTCATCTTCTTGCGTGGAAGTGAGTCCTCCATTAATGGTATCAATGCCTGTCCCCCTCTCATCCCTGTCTATTGGGCTTCACGCTAGCCCCCATTTCGATCAAGAAGAAACTTCCCAGTCCCAAGTGAGAAAGTGAGAATAGTCAGATGATCCCATCTCATAGATAACTGGCTGTCCCGGAAAGAGAGGAAGTGATGAATATAGAAGATCTAGCTCTCATTCCTACAGAATAGACGACATCAGAAGGAAAGATCAGTCGATAGAATAGAATCCGAGGATTTGCTTGGATTTGTCCGCTTCATCTCCCCCGGTTTACGCTTCCAGGTTCTCACATTTGGTTCTCGGAAAAGAACAATTTCATTCGGATGTGATTTGACTTCTTCCCCTGATGATCTTGTCGGCCCTATCTATCCTGAAAAAGAAGCATTCCAGAATCAAAAAGAAGAAAGGTCTCGACGAGCATTAACTAGTTGATGAGGTCTCAACGAGCGACTGAAAGGAGAGGAGAAAAAAGCTGCTAGAAAGAAAGTGAGCTACGATCGGATAAGGTATGCGCCTTCTATTATTGATGTTGTCACTGCCTCAACTTAACCTCAGAATCAGATTGAACGTCAACGAGAAGCGTCAGTCCAAGCTAAAGAGGAATGATGGAGAGCAAGAAAAGTCCTGTGCTGACTCTGTGTTCTAAGCTGCCATTTCGATCAAAAGTATACTTCTCTTTCCTCCTACTCGAGAATGATGGATCCGGGGAGGCAAGGAAGTAGTAGAAATGTTGAAGAGGAGACTTAAAGGCAACTCGAGTCAAACGAGAGGTCCATAGGGACTCGACTGAAAGGAGAGGTACGGAGTGACTCGAGCAAAGCAAGAGGTTTAAATAACTCGAGTGAAACGAGAGGAGACAACCCGCTCTTGAACTTGAAACTATGCGCGTCGCGTCTTCGATCTAGCAATCTTGGACAATTGTTTTGATGAGCTGTCACTAAACTAAAAAAAAAGAGAGAAGAGAAAGAACTGGGAATGGGCGCCTGGTTGCTTGCTTACCAAGCCATCCTGGCAAGCTCCTCCAGTTCGATTATTATTCTTGACTTGACTTTGTATAAAAACTACTCACTATCAAAATGAAAGACGATCTATTATCTACCCAAAAAGATAGAGAGTCCCACATACGAGAAAAGGTCACAAATAGAGTTGAACCAAGTAACATTGCAAAGGCATAATGATAGTAGGGTCGGGATATCCCCGCCCTCCGAACCGGACGTGAAGGTCTCCCCTCATCCGGCTCTCCGCAGGGGAATCTCCACTCACTGCTTCCCCTAATATCCTCCCTTTACCACATCATGGGGGTTTACAGGAGATCCCAGAGGCTCGCTCGGAAAGGCTGCTATACCATACCTTTTGACTCAACTCTACTCTAGTAGTCACTAGACTCACTAGAATAGTCCGTCCGGCTGCTCTTGCTGAAATCATTACTCTTCATTCTCCCGTGCTCTAGCAATTGCGCTCCCTAGACCACTACCATGTAGTTAGGTAGGGGCATCCGTAATGACGGGAATCTAGGAATGAATGGGGATCCCTATCAATAAGAATATGAAGAATATCTAATTAGTTACACTACCTTTCTCTCACTCAATAGATCTATCTGGTCTGATACGGTACAGTACAATACGAGACGATGGAATGCTATGGGATGGATGGTAGAGGGATGCCTGCGCCCAAAAGCGATGATTCACTTGTCCCCTTGTCCATAGGGACCTCGTGGCATACAACCGAAACGACTCCCGCTAGATAGCCGCCCCTATCTCTCTTTTTACAGCCTCGTGGACGGACGAAAGAAGGCAAGTTACAGAACGGTGCAGTGAAGGCTCGCGAAGTAGACAGCAAGCAACTGCTTTTCAGCCCCCTCTCTATTATATTAGTAAAGGGAAGGGGACTCTATCAGGATCTTACGAATCTAAAGATCTCAAAATTTAAGAACGGACTCTTTTGCTCGCCCCTATCTCTAAGGGAGCGTAAGCACTTCACTCGCTAGGGGATGGGATTCATTCACTTGCATTCCTGCTAGCACTACAAAAAGCTCCGGTCTTAACGCCCTTACTACTGCTGTGCAGCCTTTCCTCGGGTTCGTAGAGTCGGGTTTACCGTTTACCCACAACGGAGGAGCCGCCCCCCACCAGGCAGGCGGCCACGGGTCATAACGCACTCTTCGCACAACAAATCCACTTTGAAGTTTACTTATTCGCTCGGCCAATCGTCGGAATGTGTACGAGATACCATAAGGGCCCAATATCTCAATAGCACCTTTGTCTAAAGCTTCGAATGAGACTTCATATCCGAAACGCAGGAACGATCTGACTAGAAAGTCATTAAAAACTTGATCGAAGAACCAGCGTTTATTGAAGAAGCTATAGAGTCGATTACAAAAAGTACTAGTTTGAAAGGCTCGTTGGAATTGATCCGCTACGGGATTTACATTATACGCAACAAAAGCACCTGAAGTACTAAACAGAATAGGTATTAGTTTGGTAATGGTTGGAGCAGCAAACTCGGATTCGGCAAGAATCTCATTTTTTGGTAGTACGAGGGGGAATTGGCCCAAAAATTGGATAGGGGTCAAGACGCAGTCGGGCGCCGGCGGCTTACTCAAGTGCCCCCCGAACCGCGCGAAATGGTCGCCTATTACACGGCTCACTAACTCTGCCTGGGGTGGGGGTACCTATTTTTTATTCGTCGCCGGTCCGGCTTAATGGAGAAGGAAATGAATTCTTAATCTAGAGAGTTCCCTTTCGTTAAGCGCATCGAGCCAAAAGACTTTTTAAGTCAGAAAATTAGGAAGCATGGACTCACTCTACTCCTCGCGGCGGTATTGCCACATAATGGAATAGATAGCATCTTTTTCCTTTTGAGTTTGAAAGGGAAAAGGAATATGGTTCCCGCCATTATAATAATGGCGAGACAAGGCGTTCCTCGCGACTCGCGAAAGGAGCTCACGATAAAAACCCACCGGATTTTATTTTCCAATATTCAATTGATCGTATGGAAAGACGCCTACACGGAACCTATACGAAGGAGCAAACAAGCAACGGCTTCGCCCCTACTTGACTTTGATTTGACTAGGCATAGATTCCCATCTCGGTCAATCAATCGGCCCTCCTAGGACTGTTGTTTCAAGAATCTGACCTTAGCAACCCGAAACGTGAGCGGGGAAGCTGACTACACCTTTACCCCTTGACTTCGATTTCCGCAGTGCTCTATGAGACGACTGCGAGCACATACCTATGGATCTATGTCAACCAAAAGCAACCACTCCAGCAAGTCTACCAACCAGCACAGATCCTCCCAAGCAACTTCCAACTTGCGCCAACTAGAAAACTTATCCGCTTGTAAATTCTTTCTTATCTTACGATATTTCTAATTACCTAAATAGAATAATAAATACTGTAGTTCGAACGAAAGCTCGACTTCCTTCTTCTTTTGGATCTGCTTTGCCTCCAAGCCGTCGTCATGGACCTTTCCTTCTGTTTGGCTTTTCCCCTGATAAGAATGCCTCTGATAAAAGAACGAGATGCTGTCTATGAATAACTTACATCGTAACTGGACTAAACCAAGACTGAGACTTAGGCTTCCACAAGGATGAAGTAATCCGAACCCAAGCCGAATAGATAAACGGATCCATTTTGCAAGTTTGTTATTACGGGTAGTTCGCGCCGGAAAAGAGCCATACAATGAATAAGGCTCAAGACAAGAAACACCAGAACTCCTAACTCAAGATCCCCTGTTTCAAGTACAACAATTTTATGGCTCTCCTACTTGCTAAAGGATTTACAGCTCCTGAAAGTATCCACCCAGGAAACTCGATCTTTGTTAGCCCAAGTTCTTTTACTCCATTCAGAAAGTCTTTTCCGCCGGACGACTCGTTGATTAACTGGAAGAATAGCTAGGATTTCCAGAAGAAGATGGGCCCCGCCTTTCTTGTCTTGAGGAATTCTATCAAATCCGAAGCGTTCCTCGATTAAATTCTTTCTCAACCGTCCAGATTTTGATTCAATTTGTGCCAGATCTTCCCAAAGTTTCTGCAACTTTGCAGATTTGTGTTCCTTTATTCTAGTCCAACTTAATTCAGTTTGACATCGGATTTGTTCTCACTTCCGCAACGTAAAGATCTTGGTGTATCTATAGAAGGGTGACTTCGGGGGAACTCGGACATGAAAGATAAGAAAATTTCCGGGAAGCGAAATGGCCGGATGCATTTTTCTTGATCTTCTCGGACTTACTCTAAGCTAGACAAAATCCCTTCTTTCACCAGGGGAATTAGTAATGTGTCAGGAAAAATTGAAAGGCCTTCTTCTTTCAGTTTTCAATGAATTTATCGAGGCCTTCCTTGAAAGCACGGATTAGTTCGCCGGTCCAGAAAGAAATTTCTTTGGCTGTGGAGGTCAAGGATGGAATTGTATGCTAAGGATAAACTATTATATCTCCACGCTTGAAACCAGCCTCGAGTTCCACATATGCAGGCGAAGCAATAGGTCGAATTACTAGCAGAATTATAAAACTACGGAACCGAGAACTCCTAACTGTTAGCCTCTCTGTTCTCCAAGCAAAGCCCAACAGGCGCTTCGACGCAGACAAAAGAATGGAGTGAAACTAACTGATCGGGCGAAGACAAAACAGAAAAGCGAGTCAGTCTACCCACCAGCAATTATCTCTTCCTCCCAGATGTTTGATGAACAATCCCTTGCTTCCCAAAAACTCCTTGAACTGGCTGCTCAAGTACTCCCCTCCATTATCACTTCTCAAGGTCTTTATCTTAGCTCCAAACTGTGTTGAAACATAGCTGTTAAACTGAAAAATGAAAATACATGGCTCAAAGAAGGCAGAAGAGTGATCCATGTGTACTTAGACTTTTCATCAATAAACGAGACAAAGTACTTGTATTGATCCCGAGAAGCACATGGAGCAGTCCATACATCTGAGTGAACCAGATCAAAGCATTCATCATAGACCGTAGATGATTCTGGAAAAACAGTTCTACAATGTTTCCCAAGAATACATGCTTCGCATTCTTGATGATCTTGAGTCAAGTTTGGCAAGGCTAGGCGGAGAACATTGGAATGAGGATGACCAAAGCGAGCATGCCAAACAGAACTGGAACAAACAGAGCTTAAAGCAGAATGAGGAGCAGCAACACTGCTGAGATTAGACAGAATATAGAGACCATTTTTGGCGCTTCCTTCGCCTATGGTTTTCCCTGACTTAATATCCTGAAACCTCACATCTTCAGGACTAAAAACAGCCAAACAATCAAGGTCCTTAGTTGCTTTCTGAACTGACAGCAAGTTAGAGGTGAATTCAGGCATGAACAAAGCTGTTGAATTCTTTTTAAACAACTCCAAATCTCAAATTCCTTTAATTTAAATGTCATGTCCAAAAGCAATGGTAACCTTTCCAGAATGAGGTTTAACATTGGACAGAAGCTTGGCATCACTAATCATGTGATGAGTAGCACCAGAATCAATGATAATAGGCTTATGAGATTTAGAGGCAAATAAACCTTTACCAGATTTCACAAGATTTGAAACACTTTCATAGAAGTCTTCTTACAAAGAAAATAGCATTTCCTATTGATTTGTCCCCTGGACTGGTGGACCTATTCTGATTCTGAATTATCCGTCGCTACGCTGTTCCCAAGGACTAGCAAAATCGAAATAGCGAAATTCTTGGGTCATCTCAATGGGTTCAGAAACCACACGTTTCTCTGGATCATCATAGCGTACTTCCACATATCCACTCAGAGGAAGGTCTTTTCGTAATGGATGACCCTCGAAACCATAATCTGTTGATATACGGCGTAGATCCGGATGATTGATGAAAGAAACACCAAACATATCCCAAACTTCTCGCTCCCACCGGCCGGCTGATGGAAATAGACCGACTACCGGAGATATTCGTGTTACTTCGTCTGCACTGGTTTGTACACGAATGCGTGAATTATACCGAGTACTCAGTAAATTATAGACCACTTCAAATCTTCGTTTTCGAGAGGGATGATCAACTCCGCAAATATCGATCGAAACTTGAACCCTTGTATAGGTATGCAATTTGAGAAAGCACAACAATTGAAATAGGTAGTCCGTATTGGTATCAGATCTATTCCCATGTTCCGATCTTTCCATTTTTTTGACCCATTTCTTGGGTAAAGTCTCCCAACTATATTTGAAAATGGATTGGTTATCCATAAAGATAAAGAAAGCTTTCTTGTAGTTCCGCTTCTTGCTCTTCAAATTCTGAAAGACTCGTCGGAAATTGCCGGTGCCGGTTGGTCCAACCAAGAAAGGCATGGGAGTCTTTGGGCATTACTTGGGTCGAGTTAAGTAAAGACTGGTTACCTAATATAAAAAAACTTTACTCTATATCCGGACACAACACACATTATTTGTAAAAACTAAAACCTTTTTTTTTTAAACTCTATCCCTTAACCGAAAAAATGCATTTGAGTTTTGTCCGTTTTCTTCGAGGTCACTCCATATCTCATAAAGCCGCTCTAAGGGCTCTTCCCCACTAGCGGTACGGGGATTATCTAGAGCCCGAGCTCCACGCGCCATCCAATCGCCAGTTGGGTCATATAGAGCCATTCTTTGAATGATTTGGGCTTTCACCTCGAATAGGTCCTCGGCTTCTATTTTTGCCATTCTTATGTCATGGGCTGAAGGAGATAAGAATCTCCCCAAAAGGCGACGTTGGATGTCGCGAACGCTATCCCCCCAATTCTTTCATCCCCTTGAGAGGGGCCCCCCGCTTCCTCGGGCTCGGGACCCGGCTGATTGACCGAGGCGCTGCTATTGTTTGGCTAATTGAGTACAATCAGTTTTGTCGCAACAACAAGACCGGTTCAAAGTCATCAAGATCATCCCACATGATTTGAAGTTTTCCGAAATAATCTGCAACTTCTTGACCGTTCTGAGTGCAGGAAACAATATCGGCCTTGATCTGGTGAACTCGTCATTACCGATGGAATAGCGATGGCGAAGGTTGTCCCACATCAGTTTAGCATTGTCGATAAACGAAATTTCCTTTTGAATCTTTGGATCAAAACTAGCGTAAAGCCATCCAACGAGCATTGAATTGGTTTGAAGCCAACGTTGATAATCGGGTGAGCTTGAGTATGGCTTCGGTAAAGAGCCATCTATGAATCCAAGTTTCTGTTTAGCTTGCAAATTCTTTCTAGTTAGTTTAGCCCCCCGACTTACGGAAGAGTGGGATATCTGCTTCTTCCTTTTGAAATGATGTCTTTTGAAATGATGTATGTAAGAGTTTAATTTAGTTCTTATTCCAAAAAAGGTAGTTAGATTTTTGATCAAGAAAACACCGCCCATATACGCTTAGCCAAGAGCGGATCAGGTCCTTTTAGGCGATCCCGCTAAGCAGGTCTCCGGTGTCTAAGATCTCTTATCTGACTATCTATTTTGGGATAGCTTCTTTTGCTTAACACAGGTAATCGAAGAAAGTTCAAATATTGTAAGATTCTTCTTCTTCTTACAATATTTGGAGTTAGATGAACAGATCACTCTCCTCTAAGCAGCAGTCTTCTTATATACGTATTATTCTGTCAATCGATAAGCCTGGTTTGGTTTGTCTGTCTCTTCTTTTGGAACGAGACTATCAGGTCCACCAGGATAATTCGAGGTGGATAGCCCTGACTGACAGGGGACTAAGATTAGGAAGCATCCACAAGAGCGAAAGAGCCCTTTTATGTTTGTTTCGCTAATCTTATAGATTGGAAGTTTGCCCAGCACAGAGTAGTAGGGTTATGCTTTCGAAAGTATTTTCGGAGTATAAGGGAGGTCCATCTTTAGAGATCTTAATTAAAGTTCTGAGCTTAATGGATTCCCGGAACCCCAGGACTTTAGAGAGTCCCAACCCTAAGAAGGCTTGCTCGGGTTGAAAGATGTGATGCAGCACAGACAGAGGTGCGATAGTAAGTCAATTGATCAGGAGAGGTGGTAGCTTCTGGTCTCTCAAGCTGACAATGGTAGTCTAGATAGATATAAAGTTCTATGCTGTTTGCTTGCTCAAGGCTAGAAGCAGGAGTCTGTTATTGATAGCTCCCGTTGCCATTGGCTGTTCCGCCCGTGGTCTTTCAGATAGACGTTAAAAATAAAATTCTTTTCATCCTATCCTCCTGGATACCAGTATATGGAGATGGTTTGATTCTGAGAGTTGAGGAACACCAAGATTTGATTGACATCATCTACGGCTTTGCGCCAATATGAATTATGAATATAGGTTAAGTGAAATCTGACAACCAGCACACTGCTTGATCTCATTAGCAGCTCCGGCGAAGCAGCACAGACCAAAAGGTAAGCACAGGATAGGCAGTATCTTTATGAAGTCTCGTAAAGCTCAGATCTTTAATAGAAGTAAACTTCAGGTCTTTGTTCTAATAAATAGCCATCTTCGTCCTCAATGGCAAGAAAGAAAGGCTGCTAGGAGTAAGTGGGAAGTGCCAGGGTAAAGCCCCTGATGGATCGATCAACGGATTCTGCAATTTCATCTCTTTCATAAGCGATGAATTCTTGTTTAGCCTTAGTTGGGATTTGGACTCAGAAGCCGAACACAGTTCTTAGATCGATTAAAAGCCTGCCGCTTATCGACACTCTTTTTCTAAGGATCTTAGGCAGCGGTTGAAGTTACCAGGGATGGAACCATAGGTGCTTTAGCAACAGCAACTCGACTATTAGAACATGCGTACGTGAGGAGCAACTCGAGTGAAGAAGCAAGTTATGGTGTATTGTCCAATGTGCCCCGCTTTTCTCCATGCTGAGGACTATTCGACTTGTGAGTCAGATTCCGATTTAGTGGAGGAACTTCCTTTTGAAGGCACCCGAGAGCCTATATAAGATTTACCAATTTCCTCAGCTAGATGATCAAAGTCTTGGATGCAGGATGGCTCCAATCTGACAGATGTGGCACCTACACCTAAAGATTCCTTTACTAGGGTTTGGTGGAATGATAGCCCAAAGAAGATGAGTTGGGTGGGAGTGTGCTGCACAAGCCAGCTCCAAACAAAACTCTAGATCTTCTGGATTCAAGTGATTCTTTTCCACTTGGGTGACGACGTTTTACTTAGTAGTGTATGGAATCTCCAAAAGGAGTGTGCTCAAGAGCAAGCAGGAAGGAGTATGCAGCACACCTTCGAAGTGAGGCTGCTAAGCAAGTGAAGAGAGCAGGTGAACAGGTGAAGAGCACAGACCTTGAGTCTTTTGATTAGTGAAATGATAAGGGTACTCGAGTTTCAATTTATACTACGGAAATCCTATCGGGCATACGACCAGAAAGTAAGAAGCAGGTCTTCCTGGTGAGGCAGCTTTTCAGCCCGAAACTTCTTCAGCTCTAGCGAAGCAACCTCCTTCTATAGTTTATTTCTGGCTGGCCTGTCGGAGTCCTATTATTGTAGATGACAAGGAGCTATATAATCCCTCTTCTTTTCCAAGAACAACGACATGCTCTTAGATCTGGAAGGCTAGAAGAGAGAGTATCAACTCTTGGGTTTGCGGATGCCAGCTTGGCTCCGAATCGTTATGGAGTGACGATGTTGTGTCGGATAACCGAGAAAGGGACAAGGTGTTAGGTGTGTGCATTGTGCTGAGGGATTGGGAATACTCGCTCTCTTCTGTGTGCTGATGACGTCTCCCCCTCTTGGAGAAGTTCAATCGCCAAATTAGCAATTGGAAAAGAAAAGAAGGCTGCTGTCATGAAAGGCTTGCAGACCTCAGTGCTTGCAAGCCTTCACATTTATTGGTCGTCCGCTTTCAGGCTTCCGGAGAAGATATATAAATCCATTTCATTGAGCATTCGGGATTTCTTTTGGTCAGGCCCCGAACCCACCTATAAGATCCATACGATCAGCTGGTCCAATGTAGACCGAAGGATGAAGGTGGATTGGGTTTAAGAACAATTGAGGGCTGGAATAGAACTGCCATGTTAAAGCTTTTCTGGAGAGTAGTTAATGATAATGGGTCCATTTGGACTCAATGGGTTAATTTGAGATATCTCCGGACCCATTCTATTTGAGTGGCTAAGCTTCCATCCGACTGATCTCAGTCTTGGAGGAGTGTCGGTAAGGGAAGATGTGGCTAATACTATAAAGTGTCAGATTTGTAATGGCGAAAGCACGAAGCTGTGGCATTGTCCGTGGCTTAGAAATGGCCCGATCAGCTACAGGTACGAGGTCACTGTTATAAGGGAAAGAGGTCTCCCGGACCATGCTCTAGTAAGCGATTTAATAAAAAATGGGCATTGCATTGGACCCTTCCTCCTAGCCGCAGAATGGCTGGACAGTGTCTAATGCAAGAGATTGCCCTGTATGAACTCTTTTTTTTTCTCTTTCTATCGTTTGGTCTCTCAGCCCGGATGGAAATTTTTTTTCTCCAAAACAGCCTGGAACCTCATTAGGCAGACCTATCTCCTAAGGTCGACTATGCAGGCATCGTTCGGAAGAAATTGAATATCCCCAAGCCACAGTATTATCGCCTGGATGGCCCTCAACTCTGTCCTTCTCCTTTCTGTCTAGTTACTTTGTTCCTTTGTTCCTCTTTCTCCCGTTGAGTTGGGCCACCAGTTGTAGAGAACGTAGGACTTCCCGGTAAGCGTATCCCCTAAGTGTAGCGCAGGGCTGTCCTAGTGATTCTATTTCTAATTGAATCAAAGCGTCTGCTAAGTCAACGGTGCAGCTAAAGCATTGATGTCAGTCTTTCATTCCTCTGTTTGTTTATGCGGAATGGGAAGATGCTGCTAGAAGTCTCGTTAGGCCTTTTCTAGTTCCTCTTCTTGTTTGTTTTGTTGTTCCATCGAGCGTGGAGAGTGGCTCGTACTCCTGCGTTTGTAGCTCCTGTCAGTCTAGAATATCTCTTCTCTTCGTTTGAGCTATCCTCCTGTTGTGAATCTCTATCCCTGCGGTGTATGGATTCCTCTGTAAGTGCTGCTTCCTACATTACCTGTATTCTATCGATAGGAATGGTTGTGGTATGAGTTAGTGTGCGTAGCTGCCTTGTTTCTGTGTATGCACAGCAGTTGTTTCTGTGTGAAGCATGTATGGAGGTAGTGAGGAACGGCCTGCGAACTACCGTAGCTAAGCGGCACTAGTTCCTGTTGCTTGCAGCTTCAGTATAATTCATATCCCTTGTTGGTATGTGAGTAAGTTGTTGCATGAATGGTCAGGTAGGTAAGCGTAGCAGTATTCCTGTTCATGCATGTATCCCTGCGGGTTGTCTTCCCTATTGAATGAGGGAAGTGAGCTGGTTAATCGCAGCTTACTTCAGGAGTGGTCCCTAGGGCGGGTGTAGCTATTGTTGCTTGTAGCTGCTTAGATCCCTTGATTTAGGCTTCGATCCCCACTTTTCAGGCATCTGCTTCAGGAAAGGCAGTTGACTTGGTCGAATCCCGATTACGATCAAAAGGAAAATCTTGACTTGCAGTGGAATAACGGCTTTGCGGAGGAAGACCATCGAAGGCTGTTGCTGGGAGAGGTCCATTAGTCCGGGTCGATTGCTTCCATCCTCAATTGCTTCTTTTGAAGGTTACATGCCTGCTGTTGAAAGCCTGGGACGAGACAGAGTTAGTAGGCGCCTCCGGCCCTGCGGTTGAAGGTGATATACCAACAACATGAGCTAGCATGGTTTCGAGTGCGATAACATGGGATATGTTTTCTTCGATGCCTAGGCAGGCTGGGATTGGAACTGCTCGTGATTAGACCTTCTATATGACTGAACTTCCCCGCAACAAGATAGAAAGAAGAGTCTGATTCGGAGAAAGATTAAGATCGTCAGTGATCTACGGATAGCTACCGACGTGAGAGGCCTAGAGTGAAGCTCTGGCAGAGTGGCTCCCTTGTTAAGTGTAGGGCCCCTTGGCTTTGGACAACTCACCAAGCCATAGAGACTAAAGAAAGAGCTAAATCAGTCCTTGCTGCAACTGAAGGAACGAAATAAATCTACTTCCGAACTGAGCGCTAAAGGTACATACGGAGAGACCTAGGATTTCCATTCTGTTTAGGCTATGAAAACCTCCCCGGATGAAGGAATGTAATACATTGAAGACTTCGAACTGCTTACGTAATGGAAAAAGGGGCTAGATGGCTTACGGGATATAGGGTTTTTAGGAGTTCCTCTGACTCACTTTTTGACAGAATAAAGGTCCTATCATTTTCTTCTTTTCTGAGTGAAATAAAAGCTAGACCATAAAGGGAAGAAGGTTGGTTACCTGCTATACTAAGAGTAAGCGAGCTAACGAGGCCTAATCCTGGGTTCACGGCATTCAATTCCTACCTATTCCATTTCGAGGGGTAGCAGTAGATCCTGTCGATTCAAAACCTTGTTCGAACTCTCTTTGGCATCTCACAAATGTTTCAAAATATAATATATAGTACAGATTGGATCCTGAGCTCAAGCTAAAACTACCTACAAGAGAATCCATACTGAATCTATTATCATAGATCTTGCTTTCGTCGGATACGTCTCTTTCTCCCCAATTTGGATGGATCCTATAATTCTAATTCATCGCTACTAACTAGAAGAAGTTCCTGGACTAAGAAGAGCTCCCCTTTCTAGGGAGATGTGGACGAAGGCTACTTGAGCTCATTCTCACATTTCGGGGTAAGAGGCTAGGCTAGGAATAGGGTACAGAGGCGTAGGGGGAATGAAAGAATTTGCTTAGTCATAATAGTGCTTTCAAAGTGAAAGGAGATAAAGTAATTCATTCCTCTGCTTGCAAGCTACCTATGATTTTCTTCGTCACCAACCATTTCCGCTGGCTCAAGCATAGCATCTTTTCCCCAAGCCCATTTCCTCCAGGATCGGTAGGCCCATCCACCTCACTATTATATTATCCAACCTATCGCTTATTCAATTCTAAAGATAGATTTCCTGCTTCTGCAAAGGGCGGAAAAGTCTCATCTGCTCTCTTCGGTTAAGGTGTCCACGATACGAATACCTCTTTCCTCTAAATATCTATTTACCTTTCCCAGTCTTTTGTGCTGTAACAGCAGTCGCATCTGGAATATAGAATCTAGCTCTTAGCTGGTCTAGTCCAACCCCTCTTCTGTCTGATGACAATCGGGAATACCTTGCTAGCGAAGTAAGCAAAAAAAGGGATGCCATTAGTTTGATTCAAAGGCATATCTATAGGATAGCCTCTTTTTCCGACGGCAGTTTAGGAAACTGAAATTCCTTTAGTAAGATAGCTCATGAATGAAGCTTTCAAACCACTTCCTAATTTCAGGAGTTTAGGAGTACATATGAGTTCATGAGTGCATGAGTCAATGTGCCCGTTGTGGTGTATGAGCAAGTGATCTGATCCTATGCGCCTTTCTCCTGGCCCTTACCCATTCACCTGGACCCTACCATTCATACCTAAGCGGAATAACTAGAAAGACTGCCGAGGCTAACTCCCGGAATCGCCAACCCGAATTCAGCTAACAGCTGCTAACCCGCCAACCTACCATCAACCTACCAATAAGAATGAAGCTAACTGCTAAAGCCATGCCCTTCTCTAACAGCTAAAGCTAAGTCCTCAAGAAAGGGGAATCCTATGGTTACCTAGGCATCCGGCTACCTATCAGGACGAGAAGTAGAAAGGGAAGAGTTCTAGAGATTCCTCCGATACCTTTTAGCTGCTTCACGCAGAGACTACAAGGCGTTCTAACGGAAGAGGAAAGAGTTGTTTATGCCTTCCCTTCGCCCGGAAAGAGTTTATGCCCTCTGTCTTAGGGTTCATTCAACAGCCCCATCTGATCGTTCATATGATTCAGCACACTCTTCCGTCTAACATAGTTTCCTTGTTGCTCCTCCTCGAGATGCCCGGATGGATAGAAGACTTATAGATTGAATAACTAGATTCCGCAGATGTAATGTAGCTGATAGTAGGAGTCAACGTAGGAAGGGGAAGATCCTCACCCAAGCACACGCTAGCCTTTAGACGTTAGCAACATCCGCTAGCCTTTCTACTGGAGATTCGCATCTCAACATCCGAATACACTGAACTCCTCTATCAGGCATCTCATTCACATCATTCCTCTATCCTGGCAGCTGGATATTCCATCACTCCTCTGGCATCTCAACATCCGAATCCCCGAGTTGACTTCCCTTCTATCAGCGGAATAGCATCCCTTCGGAACAGCAGACCTTCAGCCATTTTCTTTAGTCCTCCATTCATTCTTTAGTTTGGTAGGATTAGCAGAGCCTTCTATCAGTTTGGTAGGAACAGGATCCCATCTATCAGGAGCATCTCTTCTCTCAGTTGAACAGCATCCCATTGATCTTCCTTGCCATAGCGAGAGATGTATCGACGGACACTATAGAGTGAACTCGGCGAGAGGGGTCCCTAACTCCAGGAGAAGAGTTGTCAATGGGCTTAGATTAGGAAAGTGTTGTCAATGGCTTAGATGAATCAAAGCATTAGCTTCCTCTTACCAAGCAAGATCATATAGGGAGGGAATACCCACTATCTATGGGCGTAGGCAATAAGTAGCTCCCTGTTTGTGTTCAGGTAAAGCCGACCCTGCTTCCTCTCCGTTCTCAAAGCAGCAATACACTCAAGCACTTTACTCGATTGAACAAGGAAATTGTATTAGGTGAAGAGGACTCAGATTCCGGAACAAGGAAACGGCTTATGTCTTCCCTATCTGCAGAAGCAGCAGGAATGGGGCTCTGACTCACCGAATACCTTCATCATCCACAAGCACCCAACTGAGGGAACTGTTCTTCAACATACGACAATCTTCCTTCCCAACAATCAAGCTAGTCCTTTCTTCCGTACTTTTGTTGCAAGATTCGATTGGCCGCTTCTCCTTACCCTCTCATATTCTGTGTTTCATATGCCTCTCTCCTCCGCTTTGCTTCCTTAGGGCCTCGCTGCTTTGAAGTGGAAGATGAATAGACCGAGGCTCCGGCTACTTTACCAGGACCAGGAGTCTCTGTTAACCTTGCAGACCTTTCCCACCTATAGTTCGTTGACTGAGGAACTTTCCTACCTATAGACTTCACAGCTACGACTTGCTTGCTGATACTGATGAGGAGCAAGAGGACCAATCCAAACCTATAGACTTCACTGCTACGGCTGCTTTAGCTCTACTATGGGTCGGGAGTCCTGCTGATCTGTCCTTCCTCGTCTTCTCCATGTCAAGACATACTGGACTTCTCAATCAGTAAGAGAGAAAGGGCTAACCACTAAGTAGGAGAATTGTTCGGGAGATCCCGCTGTCTCTGAACTTGCTTACCTAGTTGACAAAGGAGGGCAGTTGCTATTGCTAAACCAAAGGAGAACACTAAGCCTTACCACTAAGAGGAGCAGGTATAAGGGGGGAAGGCTAAGATAGCAGGGTTGAAGGATCTTTGAGTGTGCTCCATCGAGTTACCATTCCCAAGAAGCCAGCCAATGCAATGGATGGATAGCAGGGGCAGTATTCCGCTAACGTAGGAAAGGAAAGCGGGCATAGTAAGAAAGAAGCATAGCACGGAAGACAAGAGAGAATAGCACTATCGCCAAGGAAACATAGGACTGGGAGCCAAGAAAGCATAGCAGTATCGATTCATTGAGCAACCTTTCATCAATTCCATCGACCAAAGAATGCAAGCAAAAGTTCCTAGATTCATCGAGATATGGAGCAGCATCTAAGTTATCATACACCAACCGAGAGGTTTATGATTGAATCGGCATTCTTATCTTCCTTCAGCTGCTGCCATCAAAGCAGAGGAACTCCTAGACCAATAGACTGCAAGTGTGGGATAAAGATGAGAGTACCTAAGGGCTCCTCGGGTTTGCTAGAGATCTAATGCTTCCAAAGCAGGGAAAAGAATAACAGATAGAGGTTGAGGGTGAGGTAAGAACTACTCCTCGGTTCTGTTTGGATTAAAAAGGTAAACTCTCAGATTGAAGTGAAAACCTATAGCCAGTTCACCCGCTCCAGCATCTCCGACTTCAGAGTCTTCGTAGGCTGCATATTCTTGTTACTCCTGTCACTTTTGTTTTGATGCTTCAATCAGGACCTTTCAGCTCAAAGATGGGGAGTAGCTTTCCAGATCTAAATACGAAGAGAAGAGCTGCTATGCTTCATTAGTGGATATGGGCTGCTTGACTCCTTGGGCTTCTCTGTTCCTTTGCTTCACCGGAATCTCCTTCCTCAGATGACTATCAGGTACGATTCAGATTGGAGGTGGCTTGTAGCGTCCTGCTAGATTTACTCCTTAGTCCTACTTTCCATCCTACTTCTTTTCCTTGAGAAAGAGAAATCGGATAAGACCCAGCATGGCAAGGGCAAAGCGTCAACGTCTCTCGATCGAGTGACGAAGCCGAGTCTCGTGGAGTTGCAAATGCGGAAGTTACCGAACTCTTCTATTCGGCATATCATCTATGGAATTCCCATTCTACCCTAGAGAGCCCTGTTTGCGACCTGTATCGTATTGAGGGATAGGAGCCCCAACACCCTATGGCAAGCTACTAACTCGAGGCTTTTACTAGACCCCGTGCTCTCCATTACTAGCCGGTGAAGTATGGCTTTGACTCCGGCCCCTTCCCCTCTGTCGTACAGCGAATCTACCAGGCTCGATGCCAAAGACAAGCGATTCCCAGAAGGGTACGAGACTCAGAACTTTAGTCCTGGGGTTGTAACGGTATCGGAAGGGCCGCCGAGAAATCTATCGGTCTGGGCGGTAAACTCGTATGAGATCCGCTGCTTTAGTCTCTTCTCTTTTTCTACGGTAAAGAAGGAGTTGGTCGTCTGAAACTCGACTATCTGGGTATCCAACCATAGAGGATGTTAGAGTGTGCTCCTCAGGCTGATCTTTAGTTGAGTGGGTCCCATCTGCAGTACACCTATGGCTTTTCTGATGGTTGGATGCTAGCCATGGAGAAGTTTTTCTATCTAATGGGATCTAGATTGCAATGGGTTGAGCACACCAATCCTCTTATCTCTCGAAAGGAGTGGATCGTAGGAGTCTTGCCAACAAGGTCAGAAACTGAGTGTCAGATGATGTCTTCGCAACACAGCACAAATCTCCGTCGATACGTCTCCCTTTGGTCGAGACTCCATCCTGCTTCTGCTCCTGATCCTTTGTGCTGCCTCCCAGTGGTCTTGTCTAGCCAACTACTCTATTTCCTTCCACCTTGCTCCGATTGAGGGAGAGTCTTAGTGTATCTAGGTTATACTGTTAATTGTGTCGTATGTATTAGCCCAAGGGCTTAATTGTAATTTGACTTGAAGAGATCATCTATATAAATAGACATCTGATGCCCTAATTAGGCTAAGCACTTCAATTTTTCCTAAACCAATTTAAGAAAAATTTTGTTATGGTGGGGAGTGAAAACACCAATGCAGCAGAGAACGACCGTATGAATCGGAATCCACTTATATTAAGACAGACGACCGAGAAAGAAAGGCTCCACGTTCTCCAAGTGCTTAATCTTAGCGTGCTAGCCGCTGCTTCATTTCGTTTTCGTATAGTGAGAACGCTTTCTCTTTCTTAGCGCTCCGCCCCCCTTGTATAGTAAGGGGAACTCTGATTGCGCGGCTTTCTCTTATAGGGGTCTATTTTCTCTGACTTTACTCAGCTTGACCTACTTGACTCAGCGGTTAGAGTATCGCTTTCATACGGCGAGAGTCATTGGTTCAAATCCAATAGTAGGTAAAACCGGCCGAAACCCCTGCTTTTTCCAGCATGACAGCAAGCACGGACTGGCAGCAAGGATTAAACTGAATGACCAAAGCATCGGTTGCTTCCACTTGTGGCCTTCTTCGACCACCTTGACACCTTACTTAATATCAAGGCAGCCCACATACATGAAGAGAAGAATTGGGTTTAGCGGTAATGGCATAAGCCAAAGCTAGATCACCGGAGTTTAGGCAAATGGGTACGAGAGAAAAAGGTTTTGAAATGCATCTTCCGAAACCAGATAATCAACCGAAGGAGATTCCCCTGCAAAAAGGAGATGGCTATAGTTTCATACTAATCTTCGATCTTCGAGATTCCCCCACGGAGCGGTAAGGCATCCCAAGGAGCGAAGCGGCTCAAAGGATTGGCAATGAAGCTCAGTCTGGTCTGAGGGGATGGGCTAGGCTACTCTCCCTATACATAGGCGTTCCTCGGGGGAAGTCAAGTACCTAGATCTAAGATCACGATATCCGCTTTGGTGGTAATATCCGGCATAAAAGAAAGCACCAAAGCAAACAAAGTAGATTCTTTGTTGAGTCAACTGGCAACTGGGATTGCAGCGGATCTAGTGGTTCTCCTATTCTATGGTCTTGCTGCTGAGAGAGAGTAAGAATAGAAAGCAGAAGCTCGCCCGGGCGAAAGACAAGGGATGATTCTTCTAAGATACGAACTTGCGGAAGGAATGAAAAGGTATTCGACTAAAACGGGGACGGGTATTCCCGAAGATGCTTGACCTAAGAGATAGAGACGAGAACGAGACTAAGAAAAGAAGATATTTATTGGAGAGGAAAGAAGCAGTGCGAGTAGAGTAGAGCAGCTTGGTAGCTCGCAAGGGGTTCCTCCAGCTTCGCTGAAGAAGCTAGGCTCACTCCCGACAATTATATACCTGCATTCCAGACAATGGTCCAACCCTTTGATATTCCTAAGGTAACAGAGTACATAGGTGAGAAAGGAGCGCTTTTCTAAGCTCAGCAAGACCGAATGGAATTCAAGTATATGGCACTCTAACTACGAAAGGAATGCCAACAAGAAAGCTAATAGGGATAGGACTACTAGCTGCTAGTATAGAAACCGAAAAGAACTCCTAATAGCATCGGTTGCCGCTCTATCTATTCTGTTAGTTCCATAGCCGCGCTTCCTACTAGTCGGATAGGAACAACTAACTGCCTAGCTACAAGAAGAGAGCTACGAGGAAAGAAGAGCTAGCAGCTAGGATAGGAACTCTAAACTAGCTACTAGAGGAAGTCAAGCTACTAACAGAGCTCCAAGCGGATAAGAAATCGGAAGAGACAGACGCAAGGAAGATCAGAGGCGTTCCTCGGTGCTATTGCCCTCTTGTCCTAGCAGCCGATCACTCACTAATAGCTACTACCAGGAGGAGAGGAATTTGTTTCGAACAGGATCCTTTCCGGTGGATTGGAATTTGACTCAGATTTGCTTAATCCCCAAGAAGCTCAATCCTCGGTTAATGACATAGATGCGACCCATTAGTCTTTGCTCAGTCATGTATAAGATCATATCAAAGATCATGGTGGCCAGACTCAAACCGATTCTGCCTTCCCTTGTGTCTCCTACACAGTCTGCATTTGTTTCGGAAAGGCTTATATCTGACAATATTTTAATAGCCCATGAGTTGGTTTACAATCTACGTACTCACCCCTCATTTCATCAGCTACTCTCCCCTCATTTCATTGGTCACTGGCTTAGTTGCGGAGGAACCTAGCTTCTTCAGCGAAGCTGGAGGAACCCCTAGTCTTTTAGCTTATGTAATGGTCGGCCTTCCTACACGCACGCGCCCGCCGGAATGCCTCCTTGTTTTAGTTTTGGACGAAGCCAAGCCGATACATACAATATACGATAGGCGAAGGAAAGACCCCCATTTATTTAATAGCGCCTGGGCAAGTTTGATCGAGGATTGGAGAGGTACTGACGTAACTCGACTGAAAGGAGAGGTGGGAAGAAAAGGCTCGGGATGGATTTAGGAGTCTTTGTGCGAGCCGTATGCGGTGAGAGTCGCACGTACGGTAACGAGGGGGGTTCGCGTCTATACGTGTAGTGTGGTGGTTGGGCCTACCCACCCTATTTGTTCCATGATCTATGGGTCTACTGGAGCTACCCACTTCGATCAATTAGCCAAGATTTTGACCGGATACGAAATCACTGGTGCTCGATCTAGTGGTATTTTTATGGGGATTCTATCTATCGCTGTAGGATTCCTATTCAAGATCACTGCAGTTCCTTTTCGGGCGGCTGTAGGACGGACGGCCGCCTATAGGTGGTAGGGTAGGGTGGGTGGTACCGCTCAGATTGCGGCCAATCTTCCTAACCGCGCGCGGGCCGGGCTTAGAGCGAGTGAAACTCATCACTACCTCGTAAGGGCATTGAGACCATAGCATGTTACACGAGGAAAAAAAAACCTTGTAGTGTTGTCACACAGCTGCCCGCCTAGAAGAGCCACTCGCTCTGTAGTGTTGTCACACAAGATAAGCACGCCGCCCGCCTGCTGGCCGGGCGAATCGAAGTTCTCTTCCGGTCAACTGTCCACCCAGTCAAGTGCAAAAAACACAGTAGAATCACGCAACGCACGCTGCTGGTGTGCTTCCTGCCCGCGAGGAAAGAAAGAAGAGCGACAAGGTTGAGTTCTGATTTGACTGTTTGCAGCATGGGAGCAGATTACCCAAAAAATCCCTGGGAACAATGAAAAAAAAAGATATCTCGGTAACAAAAACCATAGGGGGCTGTATTGGCGAGATCCAACGGTGAACAGCTGCCCAAAATCAAAACCGCCTGGAAGTCCGAGGACCTTTAGTACCGTACCCCCAAACCAGCAGCCTTCGCGCCAAGCAAGACCGCCCTTGTCCCTCTCCTTTTCAGTCGAGTCACTCCGTGCCTCTCGAAATAAGCTCGAGTTCCTTCTTTTATAAGAGTAAGAAATACCTGCGGACCTTTCCTTTCTCCATTCCGCCTCATTCATTGTTTTATTCCGCAAAGCAAAAGTGGTTCGTATGCCTACTTTACCTACTTGACGAAAGGGAACGCACTTTGTTGAGTTTCCGGGTTTTTGTATAGATTGGATTCAGTCAGCGTCACGACATAATAAAAAGGAAGGAGTGAGGCTTTGGTTACCGGCGAACGCTTCCAAAGGCGACCTTCTCTAGTTTCCGGCTGTTTCCTAGATTTAAGTAGCCTTTCGTCGCCCTACCAAACGCAAGAAGTCACTATCAAACAGCTCGCCCTACTGTGACAAAGGTGCGCTCCGCCCGGTGACTAAGAAAGAAATTCGTTTGCGCAACAATTGAAGTTATGAGGCGTTCCTCGGGAAGTAGGGCTCCTATTGACTAAAGATTGGTTCTTCGCTTTCCTTTAGAATGAAAGTAGCTATGAAGCCCCTACCTACAACTGACTTTGTTTGATTCAAAAGGCGAACAGCCCCCCCAACTAGTCGTATGGGGTGGGGTTCTTGTGGTAAGCTGCCTTGGATATGATAAATTCCTAAAAAAAAGGCAAAGTCCGCTATTAGACGAAGATCTTCCTATCAATAGATAGGAATTAGTGTTCGATATAGGGGATAGGATCTATCTGCTCTCTCTAAAAAAAAATTGAGAGAGTAGATATAACGATATAAAATCGGAAGGATAGATAGACATCTAAAGAAAGGGATGTCTATTCTATTCCTCTTTTTTTTATAGAAAGAAAAGATATCTCGTTCATCTATCTTTTCTTTCTTTTTCATTGATTCTATCTATGAATCAAGTCGAATTCGTTTTTGGCCGAAGCCCCGACTGGATTGGATCGTTTCCGCCAACGAAATGCACGCGGAGCCCGTTCCGAATGCTTCTTCGATCCGGAAGTTCTCGCGAAGAGAATAAGATGCTGCTCCCCCTCCCTCTGTCTTTTTTCGCTTTGCTAATCCTCCCCTTCCCCTCTAACGGGGGCCAGGCGGCGGCGGGCGCGGGAGGAAAAAACCTAAGAGAAGACGCTCTTAGGTCCTTCTTTTTTCAGTGCAACATAGGAAAGCGCCCTATTTTTGTCATCTCTGCAGCTTTCCAGATTTTGTATTGAACGCATGGCGTAGCTAGGACCTTCAAATCATGTTTGAGCCTATGTTCAAACAAAACCCATCCCCCGGCTGGAAAGAATGCCCGCCAAGTTCTGATAAGGTCTCGACGCGGAAAGGCTCGACGAAGGGAGGGAGATGCGGCGGGGGAAGGAAAAGGCTTTCGGAGATCGAGAGATTTTCTTTCTTTTGCATCGAAAACGAAGAAGGAGGAACCAGCTTCTCCCCTTCAGCGGAGAAGGAGGAACCCCTACGGTGCGTGTTATCTGAAGGGAGCACGCTTTTTCGACCGCGGTGCTATGATTGCCGGAGCCTCTCCTCGTTCCGCCCGTTGGCCTATTGGGATAGCAGCCTGCGGGCTTTGCCTGCCCATTAGAATAAAATAAACAATTCCGGCTCGGCCCGGGAAAGCGCTGGCAACAACAGAAAGGAAGGGGTCCATGTAGCTGCTGCGCCCGCCCCTCTTCTTAGTCAATGGGGCAGCAGGTTCGGCATCTACTAGAAAAGAGAGAATCCACTTCAGATAACCACACCTCGGCTAGGCAGCGTGTGGAATGGCCGAGAGCGGACCTTTTTGGATATATAATCCAAGTCGAGAGTGGAGTTACAGGAACAGCCGTCTGATGGAAAAAAAACTTTCACGTTCGGTTCAGAGAGCACTTTTTTCGTTGAGAATTCCTCGTTCCCTTTCGTGTGAATTCCCCAGTGGCGAATTTCAAACTTGTGGGTCTATTCAATCTCTCGAGCCCCGAAGAAAACCCCCTCCCCCTCGGACTCCATATTCCTTTTGACTCTATATATGTGGGCACCAGATATCTATGAGGGTTCACCCACCCCGGTTACAGCATTCCTTTCTATTGCGCCTAAAATCTCTATTTCTGCTAATATTTTACGTGTTTCTATTTATGGTTCCTATGGAGCTACATTGCAACAAATCTTCTTTTTCTGCAGCATTGCTTCTATGATCTTAGGAGCACTGGCCGCCATGGCCCAAACGAAAGTCAAAAGACCTCTAGCTCATAGTTCAATTGGACATGTAGGTTATATTCGTACTGGTTTCTCATGTGGAACCATAGAAGGAATTCAATCACTACTAATTGGTATCTTTATTTATGCATTAATGACGATGGATGCATTCGCCATAGTTTCAGCATTACGGCAAACCCGTGTCAAATATATAGCGGATTTGGGCGCTCTAGCCAAAACGAATCCTATTTCGGCTATTACCTTCTCCATTACTATGTTCTCATACGCAGGAATACCCCCGTTAGCCGGCTTTTGTAGCAAATTCTATTTGTTCTTCGCCGCTTTGGGTTGTGGGGCTTACTTCCTAGCCCCAGTGGGAGTAGTGACTAGCGTTATAGGTCGTTGGGCGGCCGGAAGGTTGCCACGAATAAGTAAGTTTGGAGGACCGAAGGCAGTTCTCCGTGCACCGGACACGTAGCTTACCGAATCAGTTGCGACACCGATGGGAATGCATGCTACGAAAGAGAGGGTCGAGTCTGATACATCAACCGTCTACTCAATATCCTTAGTAGAGTCCACAATCACTACACGAGATGAACCTTGGTTTGGTGAATTGAAAGTTCGCCTTAGGTGTAATAGGACTCCCAGTTACTGCGCGCGATCGTATACTGAGGTGCTCCCCGCCGGTTGTTGGAACGACGCGAGCCGGGACGGGCCTGGATTCAGAAAGATTAAGGGCCCCAAAGTAAAAATAGGGGGTTACAAATTCCCCATCTCATTGGGGGCGGAAAACGAATCGACATCTCGATGTGATACAGCCTTTTCTTTTTTAGTTGGGAAAGAACGGCGAAGTCCATCCGAACCGAACCGTCCAATGAAGAATAAGAGGAGAGCAAAGCGCCAATGGCGCGCGAAGCGCATGCGGAGCAGGCACGGAGAAAAAGAAGTGTGGAGGAGAAGCAGCCGAGCTCATTCCCTTCGCATCCTGGGCCCAAAGCAGTGCAGTCTTTCCTGGCCAAATAAAGGATTTGGGGCTTCTTGCTACGCTACTTAACTATATAATTTAGTAATATATAAATGGAAAGATAGATCCATCCATCTATCTATCCTATCCGATTTCCATTTTGATATCTAAAAAAGAATCGATTTCATTCAACGTTTGATTCAAAGAACTGCGCTTAGCCCCCCCGCTCATGAAACAGCTCTGCTGCAATGGATGGCAGAGGGTCCGTAGTACCCAAAGCACTGGAGTGATCCAGTATAGGGAAGGGGCCTAGAAGTGCCTACTACTACACCATACTACACTTGGCTCTACACATTTACCGAGCTAACCCCTGTCCAGTGCCTGGCAGAGCTAAGGGGGCTTCAATCCTTATTCCTTATCCCCATCTTCGCCCAGGCTAACGGGGCCTTACTTAGTCGGGGGGGGAGCCTCGAGAAGCACTGTTGAGAAGAAGATCCTAAGGCCCCTCTTCATTCTCTACAGGGTTTCTTTCTTCAATATAGGTGACAACGAGCGAGGCAGAGATGGAAGAGATCAAAGACGAGAATAAGAAGCCAGTAAACTTCCTTTTTGATCATTTTGTTTGATAGAGGGGGATAGAAAAAATGGACAAAACTTACTCGCATTTCTCATCGAACAAATACGAAAAAAGAATCATATTGAAAACTGAAACCTCACCTCTCCTCTCGTTTCACTCTCGAGGAACGCCTTACAGTCGAGCTCCTTTGTCACTTCGTGCCTCTCTAGACAAGTGCTCGAGTCATGACTTCGCCCTCTCCTTTTCAGTCGAGTTGCTAAAGCACCTCTCGCTACGCTCGAGATCTTTGAACCTTTCAGTCGAGATCTTTGAACCTTTTAGTCGAGTGCCTTCGGCCCTCTCCCACCAAGGATAAGGTCTCATTAATTAGTTGATGAGGGGTCGAGTTACTGCGTTCCTAACCCAACCCCTTCCTTCTCCGAGCTTTGTATTATAAGTGATCCGAACCTGCCCGGAGTGAGCCTCCCATAGAGGCAAGTTGGTGAGCCGTATGATGGGCAACTATCTCCTGCGGTTTGGAGAGGACTCAGCTGTTAGTTAGTATCCCCTTGGTTTCGGGGTGGACCCTTTCACTCTATTTTATTATATACGCTTAGCGAAAAGAATGTTTTTTGATACACCTAGGACATGGATTCTATATGAACCAATGGATCGTAATAAGTCGTTACTACTAGCAATGACTTCCTTTTTCATTACTTCATCCTTGCTATATCCCTCTCCTTTGTTCTCAGTTACTCATCAAATGGCACTCAGTTCATATCTTTAAGTTCGATCATTAACAAGGTTCAAAGAAAGGGTGGGCCGTCGGTTTGAATCCAATATTATGCACTTTTTTTTTCAAAAATACGGAATTCACAACTAGAAAGGGAAAGGTTTCCGCTCCCCGCCATCAACGGTAATCAATTCTTAAAGAGTAAGCTCACCGCTTTCTCGCTCACTCTTTCTTCTTTCCCTTTGGCTGACCTCGCTTGACGGAAGCCTGCTTATTTAGCGACACAACAAAAGAAAGCACCAGTTGGTTGGTTTCACGATTGTCGAAGGCGGCGTAACAACTCTTTCTTCCCTTTTGTCAGCTCAATTCTTTTTTTTTTTATAGACTATATCTATAGCCTCACACTCGCCAGCTGAGTTCGTTGGCTAGTTTTGATCACCCCGAATTCGATTTCTCATGCGGAGACAGAGGTAGACAAGATAAAGGTCAATCGCGGGTTAACTACTTATTTGATTTGAAAGACCAGGCTATTCCGCTCGCTCTCAGGAGCTTGAGTAGACCGTTCGTTCAACTCGCCTGAAGGAGACTAGACTTCCTTAAAAAGAAAAACTCGCTTCGCTCCCTTCGCACTCGTTTACCGCTTGCTCTTCTTATTCATGATTATACCGTTCGCAGGCATTCCTGGTCAAACTGACTGGCTTGGGGCCTGGGGGGAAGAATATTAGTTCAATAGCCAAAGCGGACCAGAGAAGGTTAGTTTAGTGACCCGCAGAAATAGACCAAAGAAAGACCGAGGCGCGAAGCGAAGGGAAAGTAAGGCTTGATTGGCTAAGGGGCATAGGTAAGGAAAAGCTCTTCAAGAGTGGTCTTCGAACGAAGGGAGTATAGGAATTCGATCTGTTGTCTTAGAAAGGCGTTCCTCGGGACCTATTAAGTATTACTTTTTGTTTAGTGCCCGGGAGGTGCTTTAGCAAACCGACCGAAAAAAAGTCACTAAGCTCACTCCCTCAAGGCTTTGCTTTCTTCCTGGAGCTTAAGTTGTATTGGAAAAATTCGGTTAAGCTCTTCTGGCTGAAGCCAACCTACTTGCCCCTTTTTCTAGCTTTTTCATTATGCTGGTTCAACTACTGCTTATGCTGGAAATCTCTCAACACCGTCAATCCACTCTCAATAGATGCTGCCCAGTATGAAAAGGTGATAAGTAGAACTAGGGGAAGAATCTTCTTTGGCTCGGTAATGGAATCAAAAGTTTGCCCGAACAGGGATATAGGAAGAAGCCAATAGGCTACAGGGTTGCCAGCAGACTTGCTTGACCTATTGCAATGCCAGTATAAACTTCTGGCACATGGTCGGCTAGCTAAAGATAAGTTTCGGTTCTAGGCAAAGATCCGCCAATAGCAGTTACTTTCCCAGTTCCCATTCTTTATTGTCCAGTCATCCTTGATAAACAGCTGTTGGTACAACTGTCATCGGTAAAGGGGCTTGTTGCCTCCGAGGAACGCCTACTACTCGACTAAAAGGAGAGGAACGCCTTTGACTTCTTTCTCTTTCGAAAAAAAGGAATGTAGTTAGCCTAATCACTGGGATGATGATTGGATCAGCAACTTTTCTTGAAGCTGGACATGGTAGGCTGGTTTTGTCAACTCATTTGCTTCCGCGCTCTCTTCTGTAAACGACCTGCTTACTTCTCCACTGACCCACTCATAGACTTTCTCTTATAGACTACGCATGGATGCTTTCCTATATCAAGAAGAAAGCGAGAAGTCCGTTGGGATGCTAGATAGACTGATTCCCCTGGGTCCATAGCGTCACACCCTCATAAAGACAGTGACGTCCTATCCTATCATGCTCTCACAGGCGAGAAAGTTCTTCCTTCTAATTGAATGTCCTATTCTCCTGCCCGAGTCACTCTTCTTCCATGCTTAAGGGGCAGCCAGGACATCAGAAGTCAATTCAAGACTTAACAGGATCGGTATATGGTTTTGCATCAAAGGCAATTCGCGGTGAAAGAAAGTAGTCTTTGTTAGCTCTTGCTTCAACCTTGACATCAGTCAATGAGGTTCCTAGGAAAGTCAATGATTTTGTTGCTTTACCAACAACGGGAAATTCTACTGGTTTTCCTGTATTAGTAGCTCTAGCGGACTAAGAATCAAAAGAAAAAGAAGCTGTTGAGGTTCCGACGTAGGAGAATGAAGCCCTTACAGGAGGAGATTCCTCAGCTAATTAATTGAGTTACCTTTCTGTTTCATTTGCAACTATAGTAGTAGTTACTGTAGGATTATTTCCTTCCATCTGTTAGGTTCTTGGATACATACGTGAATGACTAGTTTAGGTTAGGTATGAAAGGTGCAGCTTGAAGAAGTCTTTCTGACTTTTGAGAGATGGAACGAAGTAGCTCCAGGAAAGGTTCGAATCTTATTCTGGTAAGGTAAGGAACCAGTCAAGCTGGAAAGTCAGAGATCGGTCAATCATTCTTATTAAGAAGAGTCAAGTGAAGAGGGCACACGAGTCAAGAGAGAAACCCAAGTCAAGCGAGCCAAGCAATTAAGGTAACGAGAGCTTGAATCAAACAGGTCCTAGGAGTCAAGTCATGAGCGTACGAGTCTAGAGTGAATGTCTTATTTGTTTGAATGGTCCTGTTATTGCTAGGAAGGTATGGAACACTGGTAAGCTAGCCAACACAGGGCAATACAATAGTACAAGAGAGGGAGTAAGGGATAGGTCAAGTAAGTCAAGCACGCATAGGAGTAAAGAGAGCTTCCCCTGCCTTCCTCGCACACGCATATAAGATATAAAGGTACCCCGTGGGCACACACACGCGAGAGTTGGAAATGCATGATTGGCCGATTCGATAATATCCGCATAATAGAGGGAACTCAAGATTGGATACTCTATGTCTTTCTTTCCTTTTGTTCAAGTCAATCAAGAGGGAAAACCGTGACTATGATGGGGTATTTGATTTGGCCTTCCTATGCTGACGAATGCATCCTTCCTCTTCTCAAGCTATAAGAAGTACGTACATTCAAATGGTAAGGATTGAACTCTAACTCAGAAGTGGAATTCACAGCTATTACTACTATAGTAGTCTTTCATTAACAGTTCCTCCTGTAACTCAATAATTGTAAGTTGATTCATAACCACGCTAGTAAAGTTGCCTTTGGAATTGGAAGTGGAGTTCGATCTTGGTACTCTCGCTAAAGTTTGTTGACATTTCGCCCTCTAGAATAGATTTCTTTACTGGAGTCCCTATCCGAGTAATGAACTATAGAATTTACTTCTCCCCAGACCCTTCACTATCTTGTCCAGGTGTTTCATTGGCTTCGACGCCTGGACTTTTATCTCGTTATACTCTTTCCGGCTTCATTTACCGATCCTGCAACTATAGAATGACCAGGATTTGATCCCGTTTCACCTTCCACTTCTATAGATAATTGCCAAGCCCAGCTGGAACTATTTAGTTTACACCCTCTACCGCAGCTTGACTTTTCAGCTAGGGCTATCGAACGTGGCCTTCTACGCCTGCTTGCCTTCTATTTGACATCCCTTTCACCTGGCGGCTAAACCATCCGTTGATGAGGGAACTATTGAAGCTTCTAAAGCAGCCCTTTCCGCTGCTCCTACATCTTATCTAGGAAGGAAGTCCACTACGGTATGGAGGAAGTAGTTGAATAAACTTATACAGCAGGCCAATCAAAGCAATCATCTGCCGCTTTCGTAAGTAAATTCCTCAGCTACGGCTATTATTGAATTTCATTTACTGGGCTTTCGTATGGAATAGTTTACCTTGACTTTGAACCGTAAGGTATTGAATAGACTTCCCCGTATTCATTTTTTTTAATATCTCTTCCATTGCTTGTTAGCATTGGCTATCAGTCAATTCCGATTCCTTTCCTTATAAGTCTTTTTTCTCCTTCATTGACTAGAGTGACTTGGATCTATCTTATGAAATAACTGGACAAGGGCCGGGAAAAGAAAAAGTAGGTCTTACGATGACTTCTGCAGCTGCTCACTTTCTTATTACTTTAGCGTCAGGCTATCTGATCCGTGAATGATGTCTGAAATCGCTGCTGTGTGGGTCATTCGCTGTAGTTACGTCCTCGGAATCTCGCCTTTTAGTGCTTGGACGTTGTTTGAACTTTCCCGCCTATAGTAAAAAAGATGTTTCCTGTCTATTAGGTTTTTTACCTGTGTCTTAGTCTGCTCGGGTCCTTGCTTTGATCTTCATTGGGCACTATCTGGTCTTTGGGTTAAAGTAAGTGTTCAGTTAGCGCTCAGGGATAGTCTTTCTTCTTACGTAGGGTAGGGTACCGTACGCCCTTTGTCTATGGATTCTAAGTCGGAAAAGGAAAGCATGGCATATGATACGGGACTCAAAACCATCGAATCGAGCCTATTTTCCGTCTCCTGCTTTCATAGAGATCTTTTCTTCTCTGACCGCCGGCCCCGGGAAGTAGGTTAATCCACAAAAGCACTAGCAGTGCCAGTAGTTGGTACGTGGATATCATCAGGATGCTGCTTGACTAGCTCTTCATCCATGATCTTCACTGCCATCTTTCTAGCACAATCACCTTTCTGGCTGAGCTTTCTACCTACCCATCTCTTTCAAACCTGGTTTGCTACTCGATAGATCCCCTTTCCCCTGGTCCGTACAGATATTAGATTTCTGACTTCTGTTCCGATTAAATGGGAGATGTCTGGTTGAAGAATCTTTCCTTGCTAACCAAGAGATGAACTCCGCACACCGATAGTCCTATGAGCGTTGTGCCAAACCTTTCCTACCTCCTTTGGGAGTTCACAAGAGATTCCAAACAGCTACAGAAGAAGAACTGCAGGAACAAATGGACTATATGAAATCACTCCCATATTCAAGTGCTGTTGGAAGTATGATGTACGCAATGATTGGTACAAGACCAGATTACCCTTATCCAGTAGGAGTGATTAGCAGATATATGAGTAAGTCATTGAGGAGTCATTGGCAGGCTGTGAAATGGGTCTTAAGATACATCGGGAACACACACAAGATGTGAAGTTAACCTTCAAGAAGAGTGATGAGTTTGTAATTGATTAAAGGCTACTGAAATCCCATAGGCCTCTGATCCTAATACTGAATACCTTTCGTAGATCAAGGAATGGACAAAGCGAGAGGACGAAAAAAGCTAAATATTACAGGGGCTTGGGATGCCTCACCAGGATGAGCCGGTAGCACTTGGCGTGAGTGCGCTAATAAACCAACCCATTTGATAATCAAAGTTCCCTATCGAATGTACGCTTTAGGTTAAGTGAAGGGATAGACCGAACCAGCTCACTAACGAGCTTTCAGATCAGGGAATCTTACCCGAAGCATATCTCGTTAAATGGTTAAATGGATGTGCTGTGGAACCAGACAGGTACAAAGCAAGGTTGGTAGCAAGAGGATTCACTCAGTGTGCTAAAGAAGTAACTAGCAGTGTGCTGAATAGACTACCAAGAGGTCTTTGAGCCTGTAGGGTATCAATAAGGGTGCTTCTCTAGCACACTCTGGTAGTTAATCTTGACTTGGAACTGGAGCAGATGGATGTGGCATTCTTACATGGAAGAAGATAACTTGTACATGAGCCAGCAGCACACAGAAGGGTATGAAGTGAAGTCAAAGAAGGATAAGCCTGCTGAATAAATCCCTGCTTTTTATGGCCTGAAGCAGTCTCCTTTTTTAGGCAGTGGAACAAGCGCTTTGACCAGTTCATGGTGGATTGAGGCAGAAGTGATACTCATGCGTCTACACTAAGGCTGTTGGCAAAGGTAATTTAATATACTTATTGTTATATGTTGATGATTGTTAGTGTCGCAGGATATGTCAGAGATCCAGAAGAAGCAGTTGAGGCAAACCTTTGAAATTAAGGACTTAGGAGCTGCTAGAAGGATTCTGGGTATGGACATCTACAGAGTGTGCTACAGGAAGCAGGGCATTCTAAAGTTGTCTCAGTCTGCTTATTTGAAGAAAGTGGTCTTCGTCAGATGCAAAGAAGGCCTTAACCCCTATTCATTTCAAGCTATCAGCCGATGAATCTGAGGATACAGAGGTAACTCCCTATCAATCAGCAGTAGGTAGTATTATGTATTCTATGGTGGGAACTAGACCAGATTTAGCATATGGGATTGGTCTAGTAAGTAGGTTCATGAGCAAGCCAGGACATATTCATTGGGAGTGTGCTGCAGTTAAGTGGTTGCTTAGATATATCAAAGGAACTGTGGATACTCATCTGGTGTTCGATAAGGAGATTGGGGTACAAGGATTCTGTGATTCAGATTATGCAGGAGTGTGCTGACAAGAATAGGTCTATATCTGGTTATATTTTCACTGTTGTGTGCTGAGGAAATGTAGTGAGCTGGAAGTCGAGTCTTCAATCTGTGGTAGCTCTATCAACTACAGAAGCTGAGTTCATGGCCTTAACTGAAGGAATATCTGGTTAAAGGGGCTTCTAGAGGATTTTGGGTACAAGCAAGGTCCTGTGAAGGAGTGATTCTCAGAGTGCTATTTGTCTGTCCAAGAACAGTGTGTTCCACGAACGCACCAAGCATATTGCAGTGAAGTATTATTTCATTCGAGACATCATAGAGAATGGATAAATTGAAGTGTTGAAGGTTCATACAAGCAGGAACCCAGCTGTTTTGTTTCCTTTGTTGACAAAGGTGATTCCAGTGGGCAAGTTTAACTCTGCGTTAGACATGCTCTACTCAAGCTTGATACAACTCATCCCACATCTTCTTCAATCTTCCGCCGTCACAGTATCTCCATTCTGTCTACAATTCGCGATATCAGCGCGAAGCTCGCTGACTCGAGGTCCATTCCCAGATGCAGCTTGATGTCATCCCATAAATCTTCTGCTTCATCAACCATCGAGATTGAACAAGGTAGGCTCGATCGTATTCATGATCCAAGCCACCAACATCGAGTTCACTACTCCTATCGAAGCAACTGCTCAAGCTCGTTCGCAGCACAAGCACACTCCTATGTGCTGGTTTGGTTAGGCGAAAAACCCTAATTTTCGTTTCGTCTTGAGTGCATTCCGCACATTCAATCTTCATAGTAAAAAAAAAACACCTGTAAGCTGAACTGTGGTGATCAAATTGCCTCCGAAGGATGGAGATAGAATGGTGATAGAGACGCATCCGTCGTTGTCGCCACCAACCATCGTCTGTGGATTACCGCCTTCCGCGATTCCTCGTGTATCTCCCATGTCTGTGCTGCCGATGATCTTCGTCTTGTCCGTGAGTGACTAGGGTTTCGGCTTCTTCTTCGTCAAACGTAACTCGATCGTCTATAGAGCCTAAGGATGGGGAAACAGCAGAGACTGGCACAAGTCTATTTTGGATTTATATCTTCCTAGCACACTCCTAGCGAAGCAAGTCGAGTTGCTAAAGAACACACACCTTTCGCTCGCTAACAACCGAGAGCCCCTCCTCGCTACGATCCACCCTTTCTCTAGCCCTCTACTCAACCGCTTTAGCTGGCCCGCTTCTGAATGATCAGAAGTAGCAGATTCAATCTGTGAATCCCGTCTAGAGCTCCTCACACTGTCCGCATCATCATCAACGGCAAGCGGATCAGATTGTAAGAGCTTCAAAATACATACAATACCCTAAGGAGTGAGGGATGTACCTTTTGGAAAGGGACTGACTGAACGGAATCAATGACTTACATTAACATTGCTCTTAAAAGAAGTAGAATTCCCTTCATTCAGAGCATAATTAATCTAGTCACTGATTTTAGTTATATAGTTATTCATGTTTGTGTTGTTCGTTGGACCTTTTTTGAAAGGCTTTGTTAATGCTTATCGAGTTATGATATAAGAAAGGGGGACGACTGAGGAAATGCCATGCTAAGGCCTATTTCCCTGCTGTTTCAACTTCTTTCTATAGCGATTGGACACAAATTTTTCTCAAGTTAATGCAACTCCGTTTCAATTCCATAATTTGACTCAAACTACATGTAAATCCCCCAGTCCACTATAGGGGAGAGTTCACTCCAGTTAGGGGGTATTACCAGCGGCTTCGACCACATCCTATTCTCTCTAGCTACTGGCTTCTGTGGGGAGGGCAAACTTCTATATTTCCCTGCTAGTGCACTACTTCCTTTTCTTTCAGAACAGAGACGGAGCCCTGCTTTAAATTGACAGAGGAGTTATTGGACGCCGGGTACATCCAGCCATCCAAAGCACCTTATGAAGCCCCAGTGTTGTTCCAGAAGAAGCGGGAGCCTACGTCTATGCATCGACTAACCTATATCTAAACAAGGTTACCCTCAAGAATAAGTACCTGATTCTGCGCGTAGAAGACCCATTCGATCCGTTGGGAGATGCAAGCTTCTTCACCAAGTTGGATCTAAAGCCGGGGTACTACCAGGTGCGCATCGCCGAGGGTAATGAACCAAAGAGGAGTATACTTTATGAATGGGAAAGCAGTCATCAAGCCAGATGCGGATGAAATTCTAACTGCTGCGCTTACGCCTTTTGATTAGACAACTCCTAGTGCCAAGCTAACTAACTAGGATTCGTTCAAAGGATTCGTGAAAACAGAAAGAAGAGCTAGCGACTCTGACGAATCTAATGTTGCCCGCGTTGAGGCGAAAAGAAAGGCGGATTCCCTATATAAGTGAATTTATTCTTCAATCGATTCATCTCGGCCTTAGACTGCTACGGTTAGCTCTTGCCCCGAGCACCTGGACTGGCTATCTCGAAAGAAATGCTTTCATATCATAGCTGCTGACTTGGCTTTGAAACTAGGAGCTGAAGGAACGGCTACTGATTTGGGACCTAAATCATTTCATCCGGAAGTGACTGCACTCGCCTAAGCCAAGGCCAAGCTACTTTCATAACCACCAGGAAAGCCTAGCTACTTGTTCGTTCCTCACCCTGTCCCTTACCTCTTACCGTGGGGTTCCTCCGTTGATATTCGTAGATCGTTCGTTGATTCCCTTGCTTTTGGGCGATGGTACCGGTTGAAGAAGTATCTAGATCCAGAACTAGTCGACCGCAGTTTCATCATAAATGGAAGCAGAGGCAGTTGCAGATCCTGTTGTTGAGGTAGTCTCCACCCATCTCCTGTGTCAGTCGATCCGATTTGATCAGCAGGTGCGAGGATAGCAGAGACAGAGATAAAAGCTTCGTCAGCAGAGACGAGAGCTGGTAATTATAGAGATTTAGCGATCAACGAATTGACCAGGAGGGAACTGGAGCAATTGCATTTTCTTTAGTTGACTGAATGGATTGACTCAGTTGACCTAGTAGCAACAGTTCCAGTTTCTATTGCTTAGTCAGCATCTGATCAAGACAGAGAGCGAGTTTACGAGCTTTAATCTAATCAGTAGCCCGCGCGTCAATCGAGCGCTAAAAGCTTCCTTTCTTTCGGGGTGCGAGTAAGTTACGGTAGTGAAGGGAAAAGAAAGAATACTAGCAGGGGGATGAATTCGATTACAAGAGGTATTTCAAAATGCGAGCACGGGTAAGGATCAACGCTTGCCCAATAGTGTGACGGGCCGTTCTTTCTTCATCACGACAAAAGTCATAAGCAGGCGGGTTTTAGTCGCGAAGTCACTTTCGTCCCTAACCTTTCTTCAGAAATAACATAGCGCGGTCTCTCCTAGAAAAGTCAAATTCTATAAATTTCCACACCTTGATCTAAAACTAAAAGGCTAGGAATCTCGTTTTTGCTCCTCGTACACATCTTCCTCAGTCCGGGCATTCCGACCGGCGGGATAGGCATTCATATAATCCATTTAGCCATCTGAGGCACCTCTATTGGATGAGTTGACCTCACCTCTTTCATTCAGATCTGAAGAGTACAGTACTAATCTTGGAAAAGCAACCTACAAGATACATGCACAGGAGCACCTTTCCTATAGATATAGAGAGTCTTGGGGATACGAGAGCTGAAAGGAGGAACCTAGCTTCTTCAGCGAAGCTGGAGGAACCTAGCTTCTTCAGCGAAGCTGGAGGAACCTAGCTTCTTCAGCGAAGCTGGAGGAACCTAGCTTCTTCAGCGAAGCTGGAGGAACCTAGCTTCTTCAGCGAAGCTGGAGGAACCTAGCTTCTTCAGCGAAGCTGGAGGAACCTAGCTTCTTCAGCGAAGCTGGAGGAACCTAGCTTCTTCAGCGAAGCTGGAGGAACCCCTCTGGATTACCTGCACGGAGAGGAAGGGAGGAACGGCCTGCGAGCTACCGTAGCTAAGGAACACTAGGGACTGCTGCTTCTGTTTAAAGAGGGGTTCTTCCTCCTCTGTTCGGAAGGTGCATGGATGGTCGGCTAGTGTTGCGTAGCGTTGTTGCCGGGTTTCGCTTCCCTGTAATTCCGTGTAAGGAAGGTTAGTAAGTAAGCTCAGCCCGTTTCTAGGACTGGTAGATAAGCCTCGTAAGGTAAGGAATTGTTCCAACCCTTTTCAATGTCTATGGCAAGTAAGCTTTCAAGCGATCACCAGAAGGGCCTTAGTATAAAATCTTACTACGGCAAGCTGAAGAAACTATGGGAAGATCTGGCTGATTATGACAAAGAAGATCAGTGCACATGCGACGGGTGTCCCTGTGGTGCGAAAGCTCGAGCCAGCAAGCGTCGCGAGAAGGACAAGGTGCACCAATTTCTGATGGGACTCGATGAGGCAGTTTTTGGCGGCTTGAAATCAGCTCTCCTCGCCCGCGATCCTCTCCTTTTAGTCGAGTTTGTTTCACTACCTCGACAGAGGGATCCAACGGTTGCCGCTGCTCCGAGTAGAGGACGGCAAATGACATCGCATGCTTCTCAAGTTGTTGGAAATAAAATCACTGCTTCCTCCAATTTTTCCAGCCAATCCTCTTCTTCTCCGTCTAATCTTGGCGGTTTTACAGAGGAGCAATGGAAACTTCTTCTCAACACATTCCACAAAACTGGAGCTTCCGAAACTTTAACCGGTAAGGCACTTCTGGTCCCTTGGATTTTAGATACTGGAGCCTCACATCATATGACAGGTTGTTTGATGGTGATGACAAATGTCCGTGACATTATACCTTGCTTAGTGGGTCTTCCCGATGGACGACATACAGTGGCTACAAAGCAAGGAACTGTGGTTCTTGGTAGTCATATACGGCTGTTAGATGTTCTGTTTGTTGATGGGTTGAATTGTCATCTGGTTTCTGTATCTCAGATGATACGTAAGAATAAGTGCTTTGCTCACTTTGGTGATGGATTTTGTGCTATTCAGGACCATTCGCGGATGCTGATTGGGGCAGCTGAGGAACGGGATGGTTTATACTATTTTAAGACAGTGGCTGCCGCAGGAGCTGTGAGCTTACGTGTAACGGTGACGTTGGACATTTGGCATCAGCGACTTGGACATCCCTCGTCTAGAGTTATTGCTTTACTTCCTGATGTTGGTTTTAGTAGTACTAGAGAGCTTTATAATAAAGCGTGTGAAGTATGTTTCCGCGCTAAACAAACTCGCGAATGTTTTCCTACCAGTGATAATAAGACTAAGGATATTTTTTAGTTGATTCACTGCGATGTTTGGGGTCCTTATCGAACTCCTACAACGGTTGGAGCTCGCTATTTTTTTACTATTGTAGACGATTTTTCACGTGGAGTTTGGTTGTTCCTTATGACTGAGAAAAGCGAAGTTTCTACTCATATTCGTCACTTTCTTGCTATGATTGAGCGTCAATTCTCCAGACAAGTAAAAACCATAAGGAGTGATAATGGTACGGAATTCACATGTATGAAAAGCTACTTTCTTCAACAAGGAATTGTACATGAGACATCATGCATGTGTGGGAACCCCACAACAGAATGGAAGAGTTGAGCGAAAACATCGACATATCATGAATGTTGCTCGTGCGTTGCGTTTTCAAGCCAATCTTCCACTTTCTTTTTGGGGCGAGTGTGTGCTTACAGCAGCTTACCTTATTAATAGAACTCCATCTGATGTTCTTCATGGCAAGCCTCCTCGGATGGATCATCTTCGCGTGTTCGGGTGCTTATGTTTTGCTCATAATCAGAATCATGGAGGAGACAAGTTTGCTAGTCGGACTCGACGTTGCGTCTTCTTCGGTTATCCGGCCACTCAAAAAGGATGGCGGGTATATGATCTTGACACCAAGAAGTTTCTAGTGTCTCGCGATCTGATCTTTTGTGAGACTTCTTTCCCGTTTCATTCTGATTCTCCGCCTGTTTTGGAGGCTGCGACAAATACTCCTCTTGAGCATTCTCACTTTAATGCTGAGTTTCAGACATTCCCAGATGACGTCTCTGTTCTTGTCGACTCTGCTGATACTGCGGCAATTGACACAGCCACTCCTGTTGTCGAATCTGCACCTGCTGCTACTACAGCCATTAACACAGAACCTGCGCCTGCACCTGCTGATACTACGGAGCCTCCTCGAGGAACGCCTGTTGAAACAGATGCCTCCACTCCTGTAGATAATCAGAATAGTGTTGCATTAGGGCGTGGTTGTCGCCAGAAGATGCCCTCTGTTCTACTCCGCGATTTCTTATGGGCACAAGCATCCCAGGTAATTAAGTCTTATGGTTCTTCGTTATCTGCATATGGTCTTTTTTTCCTAGGTGCTCATTTTGTATGGGCTTTCAGTTTCATGTTTCTATTCAGCGGGCGTGGTTATTGGCAAGAACTTATTGAATCCATTGTTTGGGCTCATAATAAATGAAAAGTTGCTCCTGCTACTCAGCCTAGAGCCTTGAGCATTGTACAAGGACATGCTGTAGGAGTAACCCATTACCTTCTGGGTGGAATTGCCACAACATGGGCGTTCTTCTTAGCAATAATTTTTGCAGGCAGTAGGATAATGGCTAGGAGGATTTAAAAGGCATTATGGCATTAAGATTTCCAAGGCTTAGCTCAGGGACTGCTGTCAGCCGCTTCCCCTCATCAACTAATTAATGAGAGCTTCCCCTGTAGTCGTCAGCTCGTTCTTGACAGATCCGATCGGGTGTTCATAATCTGGAGTAAAAGGATTCGAACCTTTGCATGCCGGTACCAAAAACCGGTGCCTTACCACTTGGCTATACTCCATAAGGCCTCTGAGTTTTGGACGGTAAGGGGGAGGGGGAAGGGAGAAGCAGGGCGGGGTTGCGCGCGAGCCGTGCAAGAACGCGGGAATATAGCAAGTAAGCAGCAAGGCGTTCCTCGAGGACCGACTACAACAAGCTCGCGACTCTCATAGAAAGAAAGGGTAAGCTCTCTGCTCTATTTGCTCGCAATGCTATACCTATCAAAGTTGGCGAACGCTTCTGTAACCTTAGACTCGTTACGCTCTTCGACTGAACTCGTTGGCTCCGCGTCCACCGAAAGTCGGTAACCTTCGTCACCGTCAGCATTTGGTACTCTCTCGATAGCTTCAATAGTTCACTGAAAGCCTTTGGTGTAATGAACCGCAAGCCCTTCTGAAAGAAAGAATAAGAGAAAGGCTTGGTTGCGGGAACCGACGGTGACGAAGCGGGCCGATGCGGCCGTTTCCCGGGAACCCGGAAGGTTGCAAGGTTCCCGGGAAACGACGTTCCCTTTGTAAGTTTGTAAGGTAGGCCTTTTGATAACTAATTAGAGTTGACATGAAATGGATCACGGGAAAAGACGTATCCGATGAATGAATGATTCAATCCCCTCCCACTCACACGGGTTCTTCTATTGAAGGGCTTCCCCTTCTTCTATGTGAGGTGGGGAAAGGTCAGAGCGGAACCTAGATAGAACGCGGAGCGCCGGCCCCTTAACCGATACAGTTACCATGCTTACCAGCTCTTACCATTGCCGCTTCTAGATGGGAGGTAGGCGAAGGTAGCTTGCTCGAGGAACGCCTAGGCTACCTCCACTCCACATGTTATTCGCGAAGAAAAGGGGTTCCTCCCGGTTCTTCGCTTAGTAGAGCTACCGGCCGGCGTACGACGACCGCTTCTTGTTCTCGCCCAGCCGCTTCTTTTGATTTGATTATTATTTTAAATCCTCTAGACTAAAGAAGAAGCTACAGAATCCGCGCAGGGCAAAATCTGCAGCAGGAGAAGAAAGAGGGTCCAGGTAAATTTGATAATGAAGCGAAGGTCCCCCTTACTCCCTATTCCCTCTTAAAGCTTTATAAAGCTGGGCGGTTGGTTAAGAACTACTGACTGTAAACCATAGATAGCAGTTACAGTCACTCAATTGAAATGTTCGCCTTTGGAATTAAGATGGATGAGCAGGGGAGTTTGAACTCCTACGTGGTATTCTCTTCCAACAAGGGTTACGGCTAAAACACCGCTTACTTTTCAAAGACAAACTGCTCCTAAACCAAGCCTGAACACGTTTCCAGTTGTTGATCGACGCGTGTCGTGATCACCAGCATAGTCGGCGTCACAATAGCCAACTATCTTACACTGTTCTCCTTTCTTATACAGAAGACCATAGTAAAGTCTTCCTTTTATGTACCTCAATATTCGTCGAAAGTGAGGTTTCTTTGGATTTTGCATGAATCGACTAACCACTCCAACTGCATATGCGATGTAGGGCCTTGTCAGGGTTAGCGCTTGTGCTAAGCGATAAGAATTCGTTCTGGAATGCCGGCGCGGACTGAAGGATGATGTTTATTAGCCAGACAAATCCTTAATTCGAAAGACGACAATCAAAGCATCACGACTCGTGGAGCATTCATTCCTAAAAGGTGTCAACCTGTGAGATCGGTAGACAACCCGTAAAAGGAAGCCGCTAGGCATCAAGCCCTATTATCTTACACCTAGGGAGGGTGGCCGTTGTTGGGTTTTTCTCAATTAGAGTAGCAAGGAGTTTGCTGCTCGTTGGTAGTGGAATGCTGACTAACCGTCTCCGTCCTCCTATGATGAGAAAAAGCTTTCCGAGTGGACGAGGACCTATCTTCTCTTTATTTAGTCTTGCTCGTCTTATGGCATTAGCCTTTGCGGATTAAGGAATCCGCGGGACAGCTGTCTCGGCACATGTCAATCCTTATGTCCCCAGCGAGCAGGTCAAGGTACTCTATGTTGCTGCTTGCCTTTATCTTCCAGTCTGCCAAGCAAGCTTGTTTATTCTATGTTATTGATAAATCGCTATTTCCCCCAAACCGCTAGTTTTCATACGACTCAGAACTTCTCACGTTGTTCTGTCTCCAAACAGAGAGCTCGTAGGCCTTATTCTTTGGATAAAAGTAGCGACGAGCCGACTACTACGACCACATGCGCATCTAGCGCAGTGGCTTGTCACTTCGTACCTTGACCATCTTCCGAAGTTATAAATAATCTACTGATCAAACGCTGTAGGGGCGGACTGCTCTACATTCAGCCACGCCACAGTGACCCCCCGAAGCGATCTGCCTCATTGCAGGACGAAATCCGGCAGCCAATTGCTGGCTCTGAATAACCAGCCCAGCAAGAAGTTCAATTCTTCCATAACATAACGGGGCGGGGTTGCGCGCGAGCCGAGTGACGTAGATGCACAAGAGTACTTCGCGCCACAACCATCTCTTTTTTATACGTTCTACGGACCGATGCCTGCTGCTTCATCTGGTAGAAAAGAATCATAGATATGCCGGTCATTAGAAGGAAGAACCACCATAAAAAGATTCCTCGTGTATCATCTGTAGCAAAACTATGAACGGGAGCTAGCAATCCGGACCGTATTGAAAAGGTTCCTGAGACACAGCATGGAAAAGTCACAATATTAAGAAACGAGGTCCAAGAATGAAGAAGGGGTAAAATTACAGAATGAATACGAGCTGTGGCTAATACCCGAGGCATAAAAGAAGCATTTTCTACGGGATCCCGAAACCACCAGCCACCCCGACCTAATTCATGATAAGCCCACCAACTTCCTGGCAAGATGCCTACGGTTAAAAACCACCAACATGTCAAGATCCAAATTCGAATTGGTTCCTGGTCCTGATCAGAGACCACTGTGTTCGCGCCGGCGGTCCAACAAAGAGGCGAAGTAGTGGTCTCTTTCTTTCCATTACGAACGACACGCTTTGCCTGCTCCCTCCCCGTGTCCACTAGCGCTCCTGCCCAGAGCAAAGAAACTACCTTTTTCGTAGATGAATTAGGTTCAAGTTGATGTTTTTCACAACTCTTTCATAACATGAAGTAGATCTTATGTCCGGGCAGTTCCAAATTCTCTGCAGTGACCTGACAGAGAGAAAGGCTGTACGCGAATCGGGGCTAAAGGCGGCCCACCTAATGGCTTCCCTTTGTTCCAAAATGGAGGACGAAAGGTAGCCATCGCTACGTAGAGCGTCCTGTAGCTTCACTTCAATATCAAATTGAAGATCCGGTATTCAAAAGTCTTCCTTGGTTCCACCCTCACATTCATGAAAGAGATTGCCGAAAAGGGCTTTATGCAAGCAGAAAAACTACCTTTTTGACAATTCACAGGTTGTAGCTTGACCCCGGTCTCGGGACTTCCCAAGTCACTCCTATAAAGATCCCCGGTTCTACCTCCTTCTGCAAGAGTGATCTATCCCGTCAATCCCACCCGCGAGCTATACATTCTAACCTTCTTTGCCTAGCAAGATACGTCTAGTTCTCCCTCCGCTTGCCTATCTCGGTAGGAAATTTGAACAGTCTCCGATTTAAAAGGAGTTCCTCGGCAAGAGCTATACCTTCAGGAACCGGAGCAATAACTGCTATAAAGGAAGGCGTTATAGGACAGAGGTGGCGATGAAGATCATGGAATCATAACAGCACAGAAAGCTCCGAACTACTTCCGCTTGAGGTTGGTCGTAGATGAACCCAAATAGATTGACTATCTTCAAAAGTAGCCGCTAGAGCTATTAACTATCGGTATTACAGAAGAAGCTAAAGAAGAGCTCTGATAAAAATAGAATTAAGAGTAAGATCAAAGCTCCCGGGGATCAAATCTCCTAGGTAGGTGTGGCTCGTTGAGACCTGAAGGTTCCCGTCGGCCAAGGGCGGAAGAGGAGCATGCTTTTCTTCGTCGTCAGCTAGCGGGCGCAAGCAGAGTGGGACCTTCTCCGATAGTCTCTTTCATCATAATATGTGAAAGCTTGCCCGCTCGATGCTTTCTTAATGTCATAGTTTATATCAAGATGAAAGGGAAAGACAATAAGAAAGATTCAAAGGTTTTTTTTACCTAGATAGTCCTTTATGTAGTAGACTTTATCGAGGAACGCCTGGTAGGTGGTGAAGGACGAGAAAGATACCTGGACGGAGATGTGAATTAGATATAAACCTTCTCATCACTAAATCGATCAAGTACTTACCTGAGAGTGAGAGAGGTCATATTAGTATTCTCTGTATATTCTCATAGTGACTTTGAAAGCACTCTAAGTCCCGTGCGACTAAGAATAAGAAGAGGTGATAGCCCGACTGCTTGATTCCGCTTTACTACAAGTTTGCAACTAAAGCCACGGAGGAAAGGTTAATTCCTTGTAGGGAAGTTGATAGGCATTTTCTATCTTCCTGAGCATACGCTCATTCTTTCTCTTATATACGCTAATTCTTTCAAAGGCCTATTTGATAGCTTCAAACGCTTGTTCTTATCTTTATCATACGAAGAAATATCGATCGTCAAAATGGCATAACTATCTCTTTCTCTTTACTAGGAGCTGCTTGCCCAGTCATAAAGCTAGGATCAGTCTCTGTCCACTCTAAGGAAGCCCCGTCTCAGGCGAAGGTGGGAAATAAACAAACAGTTGTTACGTCGCCTTCGATTAAATCGGTAAACAAACAGGGGGAACTATGATTCTCGTACAATCAACATTTTGACGTTTTTTAGAGTCACAAAACCCCGTGTTTTTTCGATGAATCACTAGTAACAGGAAAGTTAGGAGGTACTCTCATTTACTATTAGCGTAAGTATGTTTTTCCATTTTCGTTCACAAAACTGTGTAAAAAAGTCATGAAAACCCGGGATTTTTCGTTACTTTTTGCATTATTAAAAGAGTTCATACCTCTTCTTGTCTGATGCTTAACCAACGGAATCAACAATGGGTCAGCGGATTCCCCGGTTTGTTACTCGACGGCGACTCACCTATTAGTTACTCAACGTAATCAACAACGAGTTGTCATTCCCTCGCCCATTAGAAAGAGCAGTGAACTCCCCTGTTTATTTAGAATCAACAACGTAATCAATTCAGAACGGTTTCTTACTCAACAACGGTTAATTAGCACTAACCGGGTAACAACAACTTCTGTCTGTATTGCACTACGAGGGTCTTCATTCGATCCCTAAGAACTCTCTCTACTATCAGGCTAGCTAAACTCCTCTTTAGCACACTCTGCAGCACACAACTGCCTTCCTTCTCTTGCTGCTATTTCAATTGGAGTTGTTTTTGCTGTCGATTCAGCCACTAGGTCAGGTGCAGAAGAGCTCTAAGTGGAGTACCGGCAGTTCGTTTTGGTGAGCTTCTAAAGGTGCTGTCCCTGCTTCTCTGACAAATCTTCCTATCTTTCTTCCGGGATGAGCGGAGTTTGATGTTTGGGGTAGAGCAAGACTCTAAAGAGCAAAAGAAGTGAAATTATTGCTGTCATCTCTCGACTTTCCAGCGGTCTGCTGAGCCAATACTCTAGCCAGTCCAATTACAAGGATAGTTGAACCAGTCAGCTAGATGAAAGCTCCAATGAAGTGATAGCTTGCCTCTTTCCAACCAAAGCAGTTCAGTTTGTCCATCCAGTAGCACGCAGCAAAGGAAATAGAGAATAGGGAATCACTCGATGAAGACCTGTAGATGCGGAAATAGTTACCTTGAGAGGGATTTCTCGAAAGACCAACCAAAGGGGAAGGTAACTTCACTACCATTGAAGGGCTTCCTTGAATTCAAATTCGCACAAAGCTAAGTATCAGAGCATCGGAACTCAACCTCCGATCGATTATTCTTTCCTCTGTTCGTCGGTTTCCTCGCCGTCGAACCTTTATCTTCCTTCGCAAAATTATTAGCTTTGTTAATTCTTTATCTTCAAATCGAGCTTCGAATCTGCTCGGTGGTTGCTCGCAAAGGAATCGATCTACTAATGTGCTGCCGGTCACAGCTTCAGCTCGCCTTCTAATCCTGAAGCCTCATCCTAGCGAAGCAAGTTGGAAAATCAACCGATCCAGTTGGTTTCTCTTTGCCGGAGCTTCCGATTTCATCTCTTCTGGATTTCATTCACTTATCTAATGGTGATAATCCAGGTCTGTGCTGTCCCGAAGTGATCTAATTTCGATGATTGGCGTATCGCAAGCTTTGCTAAAAACAAGTGTGGATGGATCACTGCCTAGACCTAAGGAAACTGATAGTCACTTTCGAATCTGGTCTCGCTCAATGGTGAAGTCCTGGATTATGAATTCAGTATCTAAGCAGATCTATTTTGCGATTCAATGATGCATCAGAAGATCTATTGACTTTCATATCACCAATCTTCATTCACTTATCTCAACAGGTCACTCCAAGCAGGATCTTGGTACCCACTTTGAAGATTGGGATGAATTGGATGGAGATACTTATGTTTGCACAGGCTACACAGAAGAAGACTGATCCAAATTTCTTAGCTGGTTTGAATGAGTCCTATCCGTAGCCGGATCGAAGAAATTCCTACTTTGGCAGAAATCTATCAGGATGCCAGAGAACTCTCAATCCGGTCCAGAATGCATCTGCTTTCCATCTCTCAGCTCAGGTCTGTCAATGCTATCTACCTTCAAACCAAAGCAGAACAGACCTATTTGCTCTCATTGTGGGATGGTCAGTTGATACCTGCTAATCCATGGCTATCCGATTGGCCAAAGAAACCTCTTCTGGATAAACCTTCTTACACTCCAAAGGCAGCTCCTGCAAAACCAGTGGTTGCTCAGCTCACGCATTCTGCTTCACCAAGTTCATCTTCTCTTTTCTCTGAATGCAGACCTTAAACATCTCAGAGCCTTTTCTCAGCTGCTTTAGCTCTCAACCTCAGCCTTTTGCCAATACATCTGCTTCTTCCTTTCCGTTAATAAAAAGATAGTAGCAGAGCGGACGTCAAGGAGAGTAGTTAAGGCTTGGAGTGCGAGTTCGAGTTCTTCTCGATGCTTTGACGGGTCACCAGGAGAGTGACTTCTTTCCTCGATCCCTTAGCTTAGCTCCATTAGCTTGATAGCTTACTAGTTACACTTTCAAACCTAGGATTACTGCTGACTAGCAACACTCGATTACGAGCCTAGCTACACTTTCTTTTTAGCTTACGAACTACCTTCCGAACTATAGGAATAGCTATCGTTCCTAACGAGGGAACTGGAACTGACTAGCTGACTGAGAACAACTCTCTACTCCTGTGCCGAGAACAGCCCGTGCCTAGGACAACTCTCTACTCCTGTGCCGAGAACAGCCCTTCTCCCTTCTCTTAGGGCAAAAGGGAACAGGGAAAAAAAGAAGAAATAAGTGTGCTGGCCTATCTATCCTAGCTTCATAGCTTACTAGACAACTAGCTATCTTTCTAACCTAACTTGCAAACAAACCTAGGAATACAGCTAACCCTAGGAATACAGCTAACTCCCTATTCAAAACAAAGAACTCATAACAACAGAACAGATTCTCTTTACTGTCCTTGATTCTAACCTTGAGCCCTTAGCTCCATTAGCTCTCCTAGCTACACATTCTACTCGGCTAGCAACACTTCCTCTTTCTTCCTAGCAACACTGGATTACTAACCTTCCTAGCTAACCTTCCTAGCTAACCTTCCTAGCTTTCTAGCTTCTGACGCTACAGGGAAGAAACTATGCCCTCACTCCCTACACCTCTGAAATAGCTAGACTTTAAACCCTAGGAGTTTAGCTATCTATGAAAACACAAGGAACAAAAGAACAAGACCTTCCTTCCCTATACTTCCTAACTTCCTTAGCTGCCTATGCTTACTAGCTTACTAGAATGGAAGAAACCGGAGTCTTTGCTTAGCTGATCACTCAGACTGCACTACGAGGGTCTTCATTCGGTCCTAAAGAACTCTCTCGATAGATTGGGAAAGTGTCCTGCAAGCTGTAGATTGAGAGCACAGAACAGCATCATCGACAGGTAAGTAATACAAGCATTAGTCAGTTCCCTCCCCACCTGTTGTTCCTATGACCTTAGCTTCCTATCTCCTAGCCTGACTGAACTATCTGATGGGAAGCCAGTTGTTAGTCCCCTTAGCCCTGGATTGAGGTTAACAGTTTGTAGGGAAGAAAGGTAGAGAGTAGAGGGAGAGAGAATCTTGCTTACATACGAATACCTTTTCCTGATGGTGTTGACACATTCCCAACACTTCTATGCGCGGATGGGTGTAGCATGATTGACAGGAGGATGGGAATATATGGCTATCCCATCGAGATCCAAGCCCTCCTTCTTCTTCTCATCCAATCCTATAACCTGGATCCAATACAGCCCTGTAGGCTAACCTGTTCCTCTGACCATATGAAAAAACCATTCATTCTCACCTCTGACAGGGATTTCCTCTAAACAAGGCTTTCCTTTCTTAGCTACTCTAGCTGCATTAGATGCATTAGCTGCATTACCTTCCTATAAACAAACAGGAGATTCCTTCCCTTTCCTCCCTCCGGATCAATTGATGTTACCTGCTTTGAATGGGCTTTCTGCTCTCCTTTCAACCCATTCTCTGTGTTTCTCCTAGGAAAGCCTCTGTTTCTCGCTGTGTATGAGCATTCCTGTTTTATTCCCTGAGTTGTCGTTGTTATCTGTTGATTTCCCTGGGATATGCCCTGTAGGCAGGAGTAGGAAGGTCAGCTAGGAAAGAAAGTCAAGTCCGGTCCGGATCATTATGTATGTGCCCGGTTGGAACTCTTTTTCGGAATTTCCATGATTGGATATATATGATGCCGGGTAGGCAGCAGTTGGAAGAGAAGCCGCTAAGTACCCGGTTGTTAGAACAGTAGCTTCAATAGCAGAGTAGCCTTAATTGCTTCTTCCTTCGACCGCTAAGGATGCTAGGCATACTTAAATACCAGGACAGAAGAGTCATACTAGTACGGGAAGGGAAGTGAGTCTGAGCTAGCTAAGGGAGTTGAGTCTGAGCACGGTACACATATAGAACTATTCCCGAGGTCTAGCTAAGTAAGCTATTCAGCTAGGACTGATAGGCCGGCACTTGTTTATTCTTTTTGGGATTGGATAGCTAGGCCAGCACTTCTTTATTCCCTTGGGATTTCTCTTTCTTTCCAGCGAGAACACACTTCCTGTTCTTTATCTTTCTTTAAAGCATAGGGAAAGGTTTGTTCTCAGTTCTCTGTTCTCTCATAGGTCTTGTTCTGTTCCTTCTGTCAGCTATCAGTCTTCAGTGTTGGTTGTTTTCCGAGTGGAATGTTTCAAATCTAGTTCAAGCTAGGAGGGCTTATGGAGCTAAAGGCTTTCTTCCCTTGGGATTGTTTGTAGGGCAATAAGCGCCTGGAAGTCAAGACAAAGGCAAGCATATACAATTAAGTCTTTCGATAGCTAGGCCAGTACTTATTCCCTGTTTCTTCTTACCTGTTTCCTCTTCCCTGTTTTCTGTTAGAGGAAAGCTAGTACGAAAGGTATGGATAAACAGTCTTATCAGAGTCAAGGGAAGTAATCCAGTCTTTCTACAAAGAAGTACTCCTAGCAGTAATCCTAGGTTTGCATAAGAAACTAGTAAGCTAAGCTAAGCGTCGTAAGCTATCCAGCTATTAGAGGTAGTTCCCACTGTTTACTAGTTTTAGCTATCCCTGAAACCTAGTAAGAAAATGGAGCTAAGCGTCGGGCTCAAGGTCAGCCTGGTCATTTCCCCTTCGCTGGATTGAGATAGGGATTGGTAAGAACATGCCTATCACAGCTAAGCTAACACAGAAAAGCTAACAAAGCAAGTTAAGAGATAAAGCACAGTTAACAAAGCAAAAGGGATCGATCAAATGGAGCTAATGGATCAAAGGTACGGTATCCCCAGCTAAGGGTGAATAGGAAGCCTCTTTGGAAGGTAAGGTAGCCAGTTAGGCAGTTCCCACTGTTTCCTAGTTTTAGTAGCTAGTCAGTTCATTCATTAGTCAGTTCCCTCGAAACGGAAGATATCTAGTCCTTTAGTTCGGAATCCTCTAGCTCTAGTTCGTAAGTCTTTCTAGTCAGCTAGAACTGTCTGGAGTACCCATTGTCCCTGGTCCAGAGGATCTGAGAATTTGCATTTCTAGGTTTGCATAAGAAGATAGTAAGCTAATGCAGCTAGGATAGATAGGACATCTAGGACTGATAGGCCAGCACTTCTTTCTTGCCTTGGGATTTCTCTTTCTTTCCTGGGCTCGGTTGTTTGATCGAGAATTCCTTGAGAGCGAGGGTCTTGTTCCTTGGAAGGCTATACACCACCGATTTCTTCAGCAGAAACAGGGGAATAAAGGAGTAAAGGCATTGGAGCACTTGATCCTGGTGAGGCTTGAGATGCGGAGCTTGGATAGAAAGAGCTTCACCGAGAGTGGAGGAGAAGAAGTAAATACAGTGTGATTGAATTGCCTCCTTCCCTTCCAGCCTATTACCAGACGCATCCAGCAAGTAGTGAACTTGGTTTCTGCTTCTTCTTCCTACAACCTTCCTGTGAAAGTATGAAGTGTTCAGATCACTTTCTATAACCGAGGTTACCCTTGACCTTTGCATCAGGAAACTTTCCTCTGCTAAAGCCAACTCTAGCCATTTCCTATGGGCAAACTTCTCTTTCCTTGCAGCTTCCTTAGTGGTGGAATTCATCAGGTCAGCCTGGCGATAGCGTCTCCAAAGCAGCTTTCACTCTCTTTTCAATCCCAGAATAATTGTCTTTGTGGAGAGCTTTGATTGGTCCTCTAAGCTTCTTCAGTTTCTTGGATATGGAGAATATTTATTTCTGCGCCCCTGATATTAATAGAGGTCCAGGCTTCAGCAATCATTCCCATGAAGGTTCCTTGTGAGAAAGTTGGGAAACTTGAATGGTCTCTTGGCACTTGAGGCTTGTCTACCAAGAAGCTGGGGCTGTGGTCAGAGAACACACTTTCACCAAAAAATCCATAAGACAGAGTTCAACGCCCAAACATCATTAATCAGAATCCTGTCCAACTTCTTAAGGAGGGGATTATCTTCATTATTGTTCCACAGCACACAAGTGCAGTGGTAATACCGACAGAGAGAGCTCCCAACGGAAAGAGGTCCCTAATAGGAGAGACAAAAATTCCAAAGGTATGAAATGACTCGATAAGAGGTCCTTTGGAAGAATGCGGAAGCACCACCAATGGCCAGGCACAAGGCTACGTCTGGCACTCTTGCAAGTAGGGAGTCCTATGCCTTTTTATGTAAACAGATAAAAGCTCGAGAAGATCTTTCCTCATGTGGATTCAAAAAGCAAGGATCTGTC
>CAUVZT010000073.1:95000-105000 GCA_963556525.1 Cochlearia excelsa
TTTTCTTCCCTCCGAAAAAAAAAATTATAGAACCCGATGCATAACAAGAAAAGAAAGAATAGTAGTGGTGCCTGCGCGCAAACAATCTTAGAACTGAGCTCTTGTAAAGGTGGGCGTTCCTACGCTCTAAGCCCATATCTCAGATGCATGCCATGCCCATTGGAATAGCCCATCACCAGGAAGCCTTTTATCCATTTAGCCCAGTTCCCCTTTCCCTCTCTTCTTATATCAACCGAACATCCTAAAAAAAGGAAGGAAGTGCGCATTTAGCTGTGCTTCTAAGGGACGATCGGAGCTCCGGGAAGCTTTTTCGTTGCAGAATCGAAAAACCATGCCGAATTCAGTCGCGGATGCTGGAAGGAAGAGGAAGAGAAACCCTAAGCTCTTCTCCTTCCATTCGTTCCGCGATCCAGATTGCCCCGTTATCTCATCGGAATCCTTCCGAGACAGAATCCGGGTCTTTCTCCGGGAATGCGCTGAGATCGAGGACTATAACATCCGCTCCATGCCCGTTTGGTGTACTCTTCTGGTTCAAGGGAACAAGGCGCCTTCGGCCCTCTCTACACCATCGAAGAGACTGTCAAGCATTCCGATCAGCCCTATTGTGATCACTGTCGATGTTGCGGTAAGTTTTCGTTCTTGTTTGTCTCGAATTTAGGGTTTCAAGACTTTGGGTAATCAGTCCCTCTGGCCCTCTTATTTTCCAAGCAGGAAGAAGCATCTCTAAAGCTAGAAGTCACAGCGTGCTTTCAAAGAAGTCAGAGTACTTTGTGAAGAGAAAGGCAAATGCGAGAAGAAGGAAGACTATTAAACAAGTAGTAGCAATCTAGAAATAGAGTGGAAAGCTTACGGCTAATGCTACATCTTTCTCCTGAATAGTTGACTTGAATCATTATCTTTGTGAAAGAGTACTCTAAGACAAGAAAGTAGCTAGCCGGGAATTCAGACTATCCCTCAACAGGAATGTCACAGCGGATCATAAAGATCTTTCACACCTGAAGGGGAACCTAAGAAGATACCTTTCTTAGCTCTAGGTGTGAGCTTCCCTTCATCTGAGTGAACAAAAGTGACACAACCAAACCTTCTCAGATAGCTGTATGTGGGAGCTTTGTTTGTCCACTTCTCATCTGGAACTTCGAAGTTCAAAGCTGATGAGGGAGTCTTGTTGATGAGAACTACTGCTGTGTGTGTAGCCTCAGCCCAGAAGGTCTTTGGAAGCCCTGAATCACTCAGCATACTTCGAACCTTCTCCATGATTGTTCTATTCATGCGTTCTGCTACACCATTCTGTTGTGGTGTGTAAGCACATGTCTTATGCCTCACAATTCCTTTGTCTTTGCAGAAGACATCAAACTGCTTGTTGCAGTATTCAAGACCATTATCTGTCCTTAAGGTTGACACCTTCCTTTCTGCTTGATTCTCCACCATAACAGCCCACTCAACAAACTTCCCAAAGGCCTCATCTTTCTATTTCAGGAAGTAAACCCATGTCTTCCTCGTGTACTTGAAACCAATCCTTTCGATGTTTGTCTAGTACCACGCTAGCTCTGGCTGTAGTCCCTTTCTTGTTGTGACGGTATTAAAGTCCCTGCAATCAAACTCAAGCAGAAAATCTAAGTCCAGCATCTCAATCCCAAAGAAAGATGGAAATTGGCCGGGCTAAGAAGCTGTAAATGAGATCAAAGAAAGTCAATTCATTTCTTTCAGTTTCTGTTTCGTGAGAATATCGTAGATGAGTTGATTCTGAATCTTTAAGTGAGTAAATCCCAATCGAAAGATCAGCGGCCCAATGTGCTTTCCAAAAGTGCTCTGCGGAGTCGGATCGCCGGTAACCGTTCTGGTTGGAGTAGGAAGGGTGAGAACTTTCTCTTATACTCAAAATAGGAATACTAGCGTCAAATTGTCATAGTAGCGAAAGTACTGTAACTTCTCTATTTCTAGTTGCAGTATCGGATGATGAAAGGTAAGCTGTAGCTTTACTTACTTCAGTCTCGGACTATTCCACTCCTATCAAGGCAAGCAGGTTCAAGGGAAGGCTAAGACGAAGGAGTATCGGAATAGGTATCTACCTCATCAACGGGAGCCCACGTAGGAGTCTAGGCAACAGCAACGGAATCCTCAACAAGAGCTTTAGCACCGAAGGAACAAAGGAGAGGAACTCTTGCCCTATATTACATAGAGCCTTTACACCCTCACCAGTAAAGGCAGTAGCGGAACACACAGCCCGCTACGCCCCTTCTACGAAGCCTCAACTGCAACTGAGACTGATAATAGGAGCAGTATTTTGAAATTGAATTGCTGGTGCCGGTTGGTTAAAGGCATGGGACTGCTTTCAATTGGACAGCTAACTAACAATCGATTCCCCATAAACAAATAGTTATGAAACATTGGATTGGATGCCTTTTAAACAAGGAAAGTAAAGACAGCTAAGGTAAGGATTCCCCACATTGAAAGATATCTATTTATTTATCGAGGAACGCCTTTGTCTAATAAGATGGGACTGCAGGGAAGTAAGTGGGAAGTAAGAACACAGTTGTTAGCTTATAGCGGGGAAGAAAGAACTAGCTCAACTGAAAGGAGAGGAAGAGTTTGACATCAACAGGAATTCCCTCTTCGGAGGTGAAAGTCGGGTCATAATTCACTTACTATAAGGAATTTTGACTAAAGGCTATCGTCCTTCTGTACTGTATGAATCAGGTGCAAACTCTATCATGGCTTCATGGATCTCCATTGCTTATTATTATGCTTTGTCTCGACGAGGAAACAAAAGCAAATCAAATGATGGAACTAGAAAAGTGATCCTGGAAGATTAGAGTAGCCTACCTATTAGTATAAACTAAATATGGAGAAGTGTGAAGTCAAAGCGAAAACTAAAAGAAAGTAGTTCGTCCACGAGAAATGCAAAGGAATCTTGGAAGAACCGGCACTTCAGCAAGTGCTCAAGCCCTCACTCCCTTGGCAGTGCCCCATGCTAGTAATGAACCTGTTCATAGATGAAATATGCTCAAAGCGATTTCCGGTATCGAAGGCTTCCCAGCCGCTACTAAGATGCGTTTTGCAAGACGAATTAAAATTATAGGACTCGGTGAAGACCAACCCGATAGGGCCAGATCTATCTTATTCTTTATAGGAAAGTCCGCTCAGTGGTAGCATGAAAGCGGATAACCAAGGTAGGGTAGGAAGACTGGGGTTGTTGACCAAGTCAATGTACACTTTCCTTAGTGGATGAAGAGATAACTCTTTCTACCCGTCAGAGATTTCTTCTCTTACGAGATTTTGAGCATTTCTTGAATTAAAACCTACTAATTTTTTTTGTTCAAATCTAGATCCTTTGGACGTCAAATCCGTATTTGAGTCAACAAATCCACTGGGAAGCGGAAAAGCAGGGGGAACCGGGGAAGGAGCTACACCACCAACCTCTTTCTGCCGGGGTTCGAACTACTACACCAAATTTAGGGACTATCCCATGAATCAAGACTGAAGCTGGACTAGCAGCCTCGCCCATCCACACCACTGATTGCTTGAATTCCCTGGCTTTCAAAAGGCAACCCAACTCATGATGAATCTCTTGCTGCAACATCAGTCTCACCCTTTTCAACCATCAATAAAGAACAGTACCAGCACATAAAACGACTTGCTCTCTGGAATAAAGTCTTCTTCAATGGCTCACTTCGCAGGTAAAGTTATCTCTTCTTCCTATTAGTAAATCCGGACATCAAATGAAAGAGCGGAGCCCCTATTATGTAAACTACAGCGCTTCGCTTCTACGACAAGCTTGCTATGATTCTAGGGAATGGAACACACACTCAATCGGCAGCCAAAAGGTTCTGGTTCACTTGAAATATCAATAGATATGGCTTCATTAATAGTACAGAAGTAGCTTGCCCCAGCCGGCCTTTTGGTAAGGGATTTGGTGCAGCTTAGCATGCAGAGTCATAAAAACCAAAGCAAACTCACTAACTTTCCTGTCTGTTCTTGCTTGAATATGTCTATAGAGAGGTCCTATCTAGCTTATTTTTTAACATAGAAAGTTTATAGGAGTCGGAGAAGAGAAATCCGGAGGTGTAGCCGCATGGCGGGAATAGGTGGCACTATCTCCTTTTAAAAAAGGAGCTATACGGCACCTCATAGCTCTATTCATGTTAAAGTCTGTCTACTTATGGTCGGATTTCCGCCGACACCGATGCAACCTGACTGTTCAAGTTCTAGCTACTCAAAGAAAAGCTCTACTACTCTTCCCACCTAGCTTCAAAATCGGGGAAGTTGGGAATGGGAGGAAGGAAGGGGTTCCTCCTTTGACAGGGTTGTCTTTTTGGTTCAAATGGGATGGTGTTAAAACTCCCGAAATGGAGTCTAGACAGCGGGCCCTCTCTAGACAAGTGCTCGAGTCATGCTTACGCCCTCTCCTTTCCGACTGGGCTGACTCGGGGAAGGGTAAATCTCCTCCGGAGCATGCTGCACAACCACTCATTCGTCCTGACTAAATAGTAGAATCTATCTCTCAGCGATTCTTTTCTCCGCCAATAACCCCTTCCCAACCAGCCCGCCCGATCGATTTTGTAAGATCGGCTAATTTAAAGGGGTTAATCTGGTCCGAAGTTGTCGGAACGAATCGTTTGCTTTATCAAAAAAAGCTTTATTAGGGGGTCTTGGTTGGCCCCCTATTTTCAACCATTATAGCTGGCGTCGACCCGCTTTGCGATACGGACGGACACGAAGAAAAAGGCAGGCAGCGAAAATGCAAAAGAGAAGACCAATGATTCCCGCCCCGGAGCATGTTATTGACTCAACCACTAATCTGTTGAATGAAGGTAGCTTGCTTACTCTCAGCCACTAGTTAGAAGGAAATTCCTCTCGTTTCACTCGAGTCCCTATGGACCTCTCGCAAAAAATGCTCGAGTTCCCGAGGAAAGCCTCTCCTTTTAGTCGAGTAATTTCATCAATCCCTTTACTTTGTTTATGCCCTTATGCAGTAAAGAAAGCAAGTGAGGCGGGCTAAGATTCCATTCGAAGTAAGGCGTTCCTCGGATTAAATGTTGCACCATCTTCAACTCTTTTCGGTATCGGGAGTTTTTCGAGAAAAGGTCCCATCCTTCAATATCATGATTGGGTCGACCAGGCCAGATCATGAGTAAATAAAAAATCGAAAACGTACATAGCTGTTCCAGCTGAAATACTTGGAATAATTCTACCACTTCTACTAGGAGTAGCCTTTTTAGTGCTAGCTGAACGTAAAGTAATGGCTTTTGTGCAACGTAGAAAGGGTCCTGATGTAGTGGGATCGTTCGGATTGTTACAACCTCTAGCAGATGGTTCGAAATTGATTCTAAAAGAACCTATTTCACCAAGTAGTGCTAATTTTTTCCTTTTTAGAATGGCTCCAGTGGCTACATTTATGTTAAGTCTGGTCGCTCGGGCCGTTGTACCTTTTGATTATGGTATGGTATTGTCAGATCCGAACATAGGGCTACTTTATTTGTTTGCCATATCTTCGCTAGGTGTTTATGGAATTATTATAGCGGGTCGGTCTAGTAATTAGGGGGCGGCCGTTCGGTCGCCTATGAGACTAGGACCAATAGGTCAAAAATTGGTTTGTGCCGCAGGTGTTGAACGATCTACTCTACACAGGTGTGGGCTTACAGGGCTAGGGCTCAGAAACCCTTTCTTTCATTCATCAAGAGGGCTAGACGCGCCTTTCGAACCAGTCTTTATAAACCTGGTCGCTCACTTTTCCGGGCCGGGATCGATAAGTAGAAGTCATAAAAAGATATGTTTCTCTTCGCACCACTGATAGACTACTAAAAATTCAATTAAAAAGGCCCTACTTAGTTTCGCAAGTCTTTGTCATTGTCAGTCAACTAAGTAGGTCGTTCCGCCCCCTGCGAATCCGTAAATCTGAGGAGCATGCCGCAACAAAAGGATGGTCCCCTATGCATTTCATTCTTTCCAGAAAGGAAAATTAGAAGTACCCCCATCATGGTGAACCTCTCCTTGTGATCGGGATGAGGTAAATGCCTCCCAGCCGGGGGGCGGATCGAATCGGAGTTTCCTTAGGTAGCCACCGACCTACAGTTATCCTTAAACTTCCGTGCTTGGTGGAGAAGAAGCGAACAAAGGTACGCTCGCTTGCTGTCTTGTTCTCTGCCGCGAACTGGGATCGCTCGCCAGCTAGGTCAGATTGAAGCAACATTTTTTGAGAACATATTACCCATCTTCGGGGACAAGGGGCGGAACGACCTCTCGATCTACTTACAGCAGCCCAGGAATAAAAACGTCGTCTAGGCGTTCCCTCTTGCTCCGATCTACCCTACGCCTAGGACGTTGTCTGGGCCAAGAGTCATAGTTAGTTGCTGTTTCCATTTGGTTGTTTTTTTCTCGTTGTTGATACCGGCAAGACCCAGCCAGATGATGTCTGCTGGTTGGTAGTGAGAGGACTCTTAGTATCGGCATACCCAAAAGGAGGCGCTAATTAAAAAAACAAGAATTTGATTTTCTTTCTTGCTCTCCCTTAGCAGCGGGAAAGGAGTCTATCTATCTGCCTAGCTTTGGTAGATTTCCCCCAACGCAATTCACAGAAATTCTACGAATCCCTTGGTGGATAAGTCCGACGACTCAGCAGCAGTGCGGAATTGAGTTTCTCGTCTGGTGGATCTGATCTATAGTTATGGGGCAATACATACCAAAAGGTTCGAAGAAAGAGTCGTTAAGCCGAGAAAGCTCAAAATTTGCCTTCTCATCAAAAATCAAGAAGGGAGTTTTCAAGGTGTTAAGAATCGATTGAAGCATCCCTGGACTTCTACTCGATAGAGTGATCGAATCGGGCGCTATGGACTTCAAAGCCTCGAGACATTGGTACACAACCGGCAATCTCTGATTCTCTTGGATGTGATACTCCCAGAAATATGATTCCAGATGGTTGATCCATTTTTCCAGTTCTGAACCTGAGCAGCCCGAAATCTTATACCCAGTATTCACTCTCCTCTCTCGTGCGTTCTCTACCAGCTGAGAGGGATCCTTACCTTATGCGTTACTCCATGTAATCCTGTTCTGTGAAGCTCACGAACTGTCTCCATTCTGCTATCACCCCTGTGTTTCGAATCCGTTTGTCTCCACCAGACCTGTTCAGGAGGTCAGTTTCCATGTTCCCAAGCTCTATCAGATCTGGTCCAGTCCATGGCTCCTCTTTCGAGCCCATGAGAGCTCTCTCCGCCTGAATCGAGACATAAAACCCACGACGGAGTGTCGGATCTCGGGATGGAGTTCTAGAATCCACCGACGCAGTAGGGGATCTAGATCGCTTACCATGTTTCACAAATGGTCGTGCCACTTCAGCACCTTGTGATCTTCTCAAAGATCATTACGAGCCCTTTCCTAGAATTAAAACTTTCTCTTTATATATCAGGAAAAGTTAGCAATCCTATTTTCCTTCGTAAGAGGACAGTAGGAATCAAAAACTTTCTCTTTATATACCGACGATTTCTATCAAAATGGCATCAATCTCACAATGTGGTTTGAGCAATTCTATGACCAGCAAAGACTAGAATTCCCTTGTCATGAGGTAGTCTTAGGTTCATTAATTTTTCGGGATTAAACAATGCTAACTCCCTTGCTACTAGCTGCTTCTTAAAGTGTGTTTGACACCCACCAGATCCAATGAAACTCACAAGCTTATCTTCGTCAGTGGAGTTAACTTGATCAATCACAACCTCAAAACTATACCCATCAGCTTTACCAACAGCAACCAATCCGTAAGTAATTCTAGAGACTGCCCTTGTAGCTTTATCTAGTTCTGGTTGAACGAAAACTTGAGAATTCAGCCTACTAATCATACCTCCAACCCCAACACAGGGAATCTCCTCTTCTGCATGGCTAAAGGTGAGGTTGCTGTATTTGGTCCACCATAATTTACCGGCCGATTTCAGCCTAGTGGAAAGGGAGGGATATATAAATAATCCGATGGTTCCTTCTCTTAGCGTCAGTGAACCAAGTTCAGTGATCTAATCAGCCACGAAAAGTAAGAAAAAAGGAACTTTTGAGCTCGTCAACCACTTCGGTGAAGGAATGGGAATAGACCCGATCTGGTTGTTGGTTTCAAACCCTCTTAGATGGAGCCTCAACAGCAGCTAGGCGTTCCTCGAGGGAAGTTGTGAGCATTACGTTCATGCATAACTTCCATACCAAGGTTAGCACGGTTAATAATATCAGCCCAAGTATTAATAACACGCCCTTGACTATCAACTACTGATTGGTTTCAATTGAAACCATTTAGGTTGAAAGCCATAGTGCTAATACCTAAAGCAGTAAACCAAATACCTACTACCGGCCAAGCCGCTAAGAAGAAATGTAAAGAACGAGAATTGTTGAAACGGAAGATCAATCGGCCAAAATAACCATGAGCAGCTACAATGTTGTAAGTTTCTTCTTCTTGACTGAATCTGTAACCTTCATTAGCAGATTCATTTTCTGTGGTTTCCCTGATCAAACTAGAAGTTACCAAGGAACCATGCATAGCACTAAATAGGGAGCCGCCGAATACACCAGCTACACCTAACATGTGAAATGGGTGCATAAGAATGTTGTGCTCAGCCTGGAATAATCATTAGAAGCACGTACCGGACACCTCACCTATTGTCGTCTACTGGCGGCCACTTGTCAAGAAAAGAAAGAGCACGCCGTAAGCGCACGAAACTATGAGCTCCTAACTACTGTGTAATCAATATCTCCTTACCCCCATGCATACTAAAACGAAAAGAATAGGACAAGGAAGTGACATATAATACTAATATAAGAGAAAGCTGGTATTCAATTAGCTAGAGAGGGAGACAGGGCTAAGGCAGATGCCAGTCTAATCTTCCTTAGAATGGCTTGTGCAATTGAAGCTTGGTTTAATAATAGTATAAGGAAGATGGCATAGAATGTGCTGTTGTCGCAGAATAGGCGTTCCTCGTTGTTCAAGAAGTGGTTGCATATAGTTGAAGGGGGCTTGTATGAAGAAGAAAAGGCGTTCCTCGGAGCTGTTGAGTCAGATGTGGCATTAGACTGTTTTCAAATAGGTTCTTCTCGAAGTGGTCATTAGTAAGCCAAGGAACTGATTGACCCAAGGGGTTCCTCCGTTCATGGTATAAGTCCTTTCCACTAAGAATGCCGACTTTCCTAAAATGATTGGAACTAGGGGAAGGGGAGAAGGCAGAAGGTAAGAGAAAAGGGAGAGGGGAGAGTGGCCGAGTGGTCAAAAGCGGCGGACTGTAAATCTGTTGTGAAGTTTTTCTACGTAGGTTCGAATCCTGCCTCTCCCACTTGTTGTAGACTGAAGAGAAGAGAAAGGAGGCATTCGTCAGCGTAGGAAGGCCCACCGAGCGAAGCTCTTTCTTTTTTTGGCCGTGCCGCAAATTTGATCGTATGTTAGTTAGAGAGGTTGGCGAACTACTACGATCAATAGATTCCCCATCTATATCCAATCCCAACGGGGAATAGAAGCGAGTCGCTTCCGGCTGGCTGGAGGAACCTAGCTTCTTCAGCGAAGCTGGAGGAACCCCGAAAGAAAGGAAGCCTGTCTGTCTGTACACACCTTATGACTCGAGCAAAAGAGATCGGATCCCGATTCCATACTTCCGGGATTTAGGGGTTGTTCTTCGCTGAGAACTTCTTCACTCAATTACCAAGATTAAATCTACTTGATTTTTCCACTCGCAGCCCGGCCCGATGCGTTATTTAAATTGTTAGCCCTGCTTGCTATACGTACAGGATAGGTGGAAGGCACATGCTTCTCGACGTAAAGGGGTTCCTCCTTTCTCCGAGCAGCTAAGCCAGTTCACCCTATTCCTATTGTATTAAAAGAGATGGACAAAAACAGGAGAGACGAGAAAGGTCCTTAGCAAGACATAGCGTCCTTATGGCGAATAAGCAGCTCGTGAGACTTTAGCTTTTTTACAGGGCTGAACACGCACGGAAAATAGAATAGTAGCTTCTTCGCCCTTAGCCTTTGCTTCCTGAGATCGCT
>CAUVZT010000073.1:110000-130000 GCA_963556525.1 Cochlearia excelsa
TTATCTCAATCACCCTGGGCCATAAGACCAGAAGCCTTGGAGTTTATAGAAAACAACATGAATAGTTTCAATCTTCATGATCCCCGCTCTCATTATGACAAAGTTTTAGTAGAGCAGACCCTTCGGTACTGTATCCAAGATGCACAACGAAACGGTCATCGCTCAGCTATATATATATAGAATTCCTCCGGCATTTCCTTGGCGGATAACTAGAAGTGAAATCTCATTTTCCATGTTATCTTATAAGTCCTTTCTTGTCGCAGTTGCTTACTTTCTTCGACTATTCTGTACCTCTCTCGATTAAAGACATTCGGGAGCTGGCTTGGCTTGATGGCATAATGTTTTTGGCTAGAGAAAAGGAGCCTTTCGCTGTAAGAGCGCTGGCCCTTGTCATGGTGAGTTTGGTTGCTTCCATAAAAAGGGGAAGTGGAGTGGAGTGGTGAGGCGGGCCCCTTCATTAATGATTATTAATGATTAGGCAGAGAATAATTTCATTTGAGTTTGGTGCTAAGATACAAAGGTAAATGAGTTGTTTAATAGGTTTTATGACAGTGAAACAAAATGAAGGGCGGGGAGGGTAGGGGCGGATGTAGCCAAGTGGATCAAGGCAGTGGATTGTGAATCCACCATGCGCGGGTTCAATTCCCGTCGTTCGCCCATCAATCAATAAATGGAACATTTGGTACGGAGACACAAGACAAACCTAGAAAGCTTTTTTTCTGCAAGTCATCTCGAGGCTTTCAAACGCATCCATCCAAGCAATTGGTATCCGCGAAGGCAAATCCTCAGTGACTTTTCTTTCTTCCGCAGCGCCATTCCTCGACTTGGTTGACCTTCGCAGCAACATACACAGTTGACGTGGCCTCACATCCCGCACTTGACGGTGGACTTCCTCACAACTCATTGGCAACAGACCGGGTTGGCCTTGGACTTCGACCGGGCATGAGAACACAACATCGGGTTTTTATTCCTCACTTCTTTCATCCTCGTTTATAATCGATAATTCCTTATATAAGAAGATTCGAATTCCAGTCACTTTAGATATCAATCGATAAAACGCCGCCCAAAGAAACTTCGCCGCGTGTGGACCAGGTCCTTTTAGGCGGTCCCGCGAAGTAGGTCCCCGGCCGTCCAAGATTGTACCTAACTACTGGAATAGATCTTCTGTTCTTCTTTGCTTAACACATAGAAGTTCGTTCTTGCCGGTGGGGAAAAATAGCCTAAAAGTCATTGTTCTGAATTCAGAGGAGTCAAGTAAAGCACGCATAGGAATAAAGAGAGAAGTCCCCGTTTACTATAATAGGAATGTGCCCACGGGAGAGAGCGGAGTTCGTTGCTTTGAACCAGGTTTCATAAAGAACCAATCGTGTTTTCTTCCCTTGCAACCTCTAGAATGAGGAAAAGTAAGATTGGCCTATTCGAGTTTTGGAGGTCTGTGTAAAAGGAACATGAATTTCCACCCTTGTTTTCTTCCTTTCAATGGACTGTGTAAAAGGATTGGTTTGTGTTTAGCGATAGGTTGCTCTCAAACGATAGCCAAGTTTGATTTGCTGTTTTAGCCTGGGTACGTACACATACGCGTACTATAAAATCTAGATGTCTGATTGGTCTCCATAGCTTGATTTGCTTTCCTCCTAGCTGGATGGGTTTCTTGCTTTCTGCCTTGATTGAGAACCTCGAATCGTTGTTATCGTTTTTAGTAGAATTGGGTTCTTAATAATAGGCATGCTGTCTCCTCTTTTGATTATTCCTACACGCACGAGAGGAGCAGACGGTTGAGCGTTGATGGGCAGGTGATAAGATCTGTATTGGATAAGTTTCTTTCACCTGTACCATGATATGCCTGATTGGCTGTTTATAGAATTGGTCCAGGAATGCTGTCACTCAATTACTAGGTCTTCTTCCCACGTGTACGTAAATATAAGAGAGTGAAGGCTTTCACTAGCGCCTAACGTTTTAGCTAAGGGAAGCAGATAACAAGCGACGGAGGCGGGTAAGCGGAGGCGGGTAAGCGACGTATTAATAGTTAAGCGACGGAGGTAAGCGGAGGAAGCGTAGGAATCGGTTACTCAACTGCCCTTAGACTAGTGTAGCCCGATAGGACTCCTTTAAATGAGTCCGACGGCTAACAGCTAATACCTGCTATCTCGGCAACTCCTACCGATCAAGCAAGGAAGAAAGCAACTCTCGCTGGAGGGACAACTCCAGCTCAGGCAGAGCTAACCATTGAAGAACTAACTGATAGAACTACAATAAACCAAAGGAAGAAGGTAGATACTTAAGTTAACAGTCAAACAAAAGAAAGCAAATGAAGGCACAAAGAAGGAACAAAGGAACAGACCTTAGAGAAGAAGGAGAACAGTCACAGATAGATTCAAAGCTAAGGAGGAAACGAGTAAAGAAAACAGATGGCATCTTATATAGAGTATAGAGAAAGATTCTCACAATAAAAACAAGAAGGAGAATTTGACTCTTCAACCGGAACCCGCGCCTGTGCGCCTACCGAGCTAGCAACACCCCCTCTTTCTCCCCCACAGAAGGACAGTGATATAACAACCCTTAGGTTACAATCAACCATGAATTCCAACAAGGAGAAGCCAAGGAACAAGACATACCGAAGGAGGGCCTAGCTAGTCTAATAGGACAGGTAAAGCAACAACCGAGAGAGGCCTTGGCCTTTACATTTTCAGCATCCCGGGCTCCATTCGCCCATCAATCAATAAATGGACCACTAAATATAAATAGGAGTCGAACCGGTGACGTGTATTCAGCAACACCGGAGAGGAACACCATAAGGAAACTTCTATACATATCCGGTAACAGACAAAAAGCACTACTTGAAATAATCACTGATAGAGCTATCGGAGAACAATAGAAACAAGGCGTACCGAGCGTACCATAGAAAGACACGTTCGCCCGCCTTCGACAGACCTTCGTTCCTAAGGACACGTTAGGAACTTCCCTCTTGATCGATAATTAAGTATAAAAGAGGATTCTCTTTCCAGTTAGCTATTAATCGAGAGAGGACCGACCATAGAAACTTAGCCGAGAGTGGATCACAAGTCCTTCTACGTAAGGCGATCCCGCGAAGTAGGCAACGGTGCCTCTGATCTTTTCTTACTACTGGAATGGGAATGGAAACCTTCTTTTCTTTCGGTGGGGAAAAAGACCTTACTCCACTTATACATTGAAGAAAGACCAATCCCAAAAGATGAGTGAGTTAGCCCACTTGAAGTAGAGTGATTGGATACCAAGCTATGGATTGTCTACCAAGCTATGTATTTCCCCCAAGGTATGGATTGGATTTCCCGCTGAAGAAGATTGGTCTATCCCCCGCTCAAGAAGAGTCAGATTTCCCGCCTCTAAATAAAGAGTAGGAGTAGATCGCCCGGGCTCCGAGTGATAGGCCTAGCGCGTACTGATGCCCCGGCTTGCCCCCGGGATGAGGCCCCTGGAAACGCTATTGGGTACGCGTCCTACGAATATGGTTTCGATCTCAACCGATTCCTTGTCCACCGATCGTACCTTTCCTTCACCTTTGTTTGAAACCGCACTTACTTGGTTTGCCTTCAGTCGTACTTAATCGAGTCTGCCTTTAGCCGTACTTAATAGAGTCCTGCCTTCAGCCTAGCTTGGGTCCGGTCCGCCGTCTATAATCTATTCTCTTCTCCTCCCTGCGTTCTGCCTTGATTGTAGAGTTGGAATCGCCGTTTTCGTTTTCTGGAGAATTTCTACCACTTCATTTTGTTGGAATTTCTCCCACTTAATTCCAACTCGAGGTAAAACAGGCATAGGAATCCAGGCATAGAAAGAGTAAAGGATAAGAGGAGCTGTGTTGACCCTAAGGGCTGATGTGAAGTCGGAGTAAAGTTTTCAACTGGATCAAGCAGATGGTAGGAGTATCGTGGATTTGAATCCCTGAGTGGTTAGTTCGTTAAGTAAAGAGATGACTTCCCAAGTAGTTCCCTAGCCTAGTATTCCCCTATCGTAGTAGTGAACTATCAAAGTATCCAACTGAAGTCAAAGTATTCACCTGAAGTAACGTTTCATAATGGTCTGCCTTTTTTGTGAAATGATAGACTGTCTGGCCGAGTAAGGTTGTGAATGCGTCTATTCTTCTTTCTTCTAGGTCCCCTCCGGTCAAGTGAGCGAAGCGAGTGCCTTCTTAAATCGTCACTTTCTAAATGTCCTACTGTTGGTAAATGTAGTGAAGGAGGGTTTGAACGAGGATAGGACGTAGTCCGGTCGTTTGACCCTCCTGAAGCGGCTAAGGAATGCTCGTACTGCTGCTGTTACTGGGACGGCTAGTGCTGCCGCACTGTTTTCAGCCTATTTGGTTGCAGCTGCTGTTTCTGCCTTGTTTGGGCTCACTTCACGGTTCTTAAATCTCTGTCCTGCTTCTGCCGAGCTTGGTTGTAGCTCAGTAGTGTGAGGGAAGGCGAACGAAGAAGCAAACTCTGTTCAAAGCGGAGAATGCGGATGAGTCTGTCCACTTATAAGGATGAAAGCGAGGCAACTGTTAGAATGTCTTTGTTGTTTGAGTTTGAACTGTATGATCTACCTCTTCCCTTCGTTCATCTGTAGTTCTCTTTTATTTATTGTTGCTTCATATGCCGAAAAAGGAGCCGTCGGTCGAAGACCAAAGCCCAGTCCCCGGGGTCGCATGTCTGAGCTGTTCTTGGTGTAAAGAGTAAATGTAGCTCAGTAGGGCCTTGGTTCTTAATAGAGAAACTTGTGCCTTGACTTTCCTCCTTCCCCGCGTCCGTGAATGGAATGGGTTCTTGGCACGTGTTCATTCTTTTTGCTGGTCTTTCTACGTCTTCCTCTGCTGTTGAATGAAAGCTTTGCTCGCCTACGGTTCGGCTTGCTTGTTCCCCTTCACTGACTTCTACGACTAGCTACGGCTTCTTTCCCTTCTTTTAGCCTTAGATAGATGGGTCTCTTTCCTTTAATCTGCTTGTTTAAGCGGCGTATATTGTAGCTGTTCCTGATCCGAGGTGAGCCCGATTCGATCCCGGTGAGACAGCTTGGGGGTCTCTTAGACCCAGGGGTGACGATCAACGTGAGAAACCTTCTTCTAGGCTCTTCCCTTGGGTCATAGGTGAGTTCCTCAGTTAGTATCTTTGATAGCGAGGTAGGACTCGGCAACTCCTTAAGAAAGCACTGTGGTTTAGGTTCCTGAGCTGGGTTCCCAGCGAGACCTAAGGTAGTTCCGTTTGCCTGAGCCAGGATAAAGCTCTCGATTTCTCTTATGACTGGGCCCTATTGTAGTGGCGGAACCTTATGAGTGGTAGTGGAGCGGAGCCCTTTAGTTGAGAAGCCGCATAAAGATATGAAAGGGGAAGTAGTCTGTTGTAATAATGGCTTTGAAACTCCCCCATCTTCTGAAGCTAAAACTGAAGTTGTTGCGCCAGCCTCCTCCCTTCAATCTTCAATTTCTTCGTTATTTCCCTCTCCTTTTGAGGGTTTTGGAACTACTTATCAAAGGAGAGCTTTCTTTGGCCTTTTAGTTCTTTCAGGAGAAGGGACTGGTAACCCTATTGCTACTGTTGTTTGAGAATACTATTGTTCTCTAAGTTCCTATTTCAGAGTTTGTGTTGGATCGAGAGGATCAATTAACACATGTGTGTTGAATGCGTGACATGGGAGTGTTCCCTAACCGTCTGGGAGTCTCTTGGGAGTATGCCCTACGGGCGACGCAGTGTAAAGGCAATCAGACGTAAGGTCCTGACCTGACTGGCCTAAGCATCTGATCGAAGGTTTCAAGTGTCACAGCTTCGATTCTTCTCGGGTGACTAGCTTAACTTCATGAAGGTTCGGATTCCTGATGAGCCCTATTGAGCGGAGCACTTGAGTTTCAAAGCCAATAAAGGTATATAAGGTACAGTAATCCGTTATAAGAATGGCTTTGAAACTCCCCCATCCCTGTCTTTTGCAGCGAAAGTTGAAGCTGCAGCGTCAGCCTTTCTTCTTCCTGCTCGAATTACTCCTTCTTTTTCATTCGCATACTTGACTCAAGGATCGTGTACGGTTGGGTGGACTCGGTCACGTTCGGTATGAGATCTATTACCTACCTTCTGCGCGCCTTCCTCTTCTTTGCCGACATCTCCTGCCGACATCTCATCGACATCACGCACGTAACTTATTAGATCGGAGCCTTTAGACGACGCTTCAGAAGTCTTTGATCGTACGTTCTTCGGCCCCAGATGGAGATTCTAGTGACCCATATGAAACATCACCGAGGGAGGCTAGAGATGATACACACCACTTGCGTCTTGAATTGCCCAATGATGAGGATTGGAGTCCTTTGGTAGTGTGCCCTGAGTGGCGGAGCAGTATACCGGCATTCAAATGCAAGGGGTGCAATTCTTTGTTTTGTTCCTAGATTCCTTTCATGCGTTTCAAGTGTCACAACATCAATTCCGTAGGGTTACTTGGTGAATCGGTGAAGTGTACTGTCTTATGCGCCTTAGTGCGATCGAAGATCACTTTGTTGCAAAGCCGGATAAAGGCATTAAAGTGGTTAACAGTCTGTTGAAATAAGGGCTTTGTAACCTCCCCCAACTTCTTCTGCAGCGGAAGTGGAAGCAGATGCTTTAGCCCTTTCCCCTTCTTTCGTTAATTGTTCCTCGTTCTCCTCTTCCTGATCTTGATCGATCAATCCTTCCCTGATCAGATCTTTCTCCTTTGAGAATGCCAATCCTGGACAAAAGCTGAGGGCGAACTATCATTATAGAGCCCTTTGGCCCACTACTCGTTTAAGTCTTTGAACGCCACCTTCCGGCTCAGATATTCTGGATCAGGGAATTCCTAAGATCAGAACTGGCCTAGGAGCAGAATTGGTTGCTTGACACACATTGCTGATTCGCCGTCGAAAACCAAGTTTGGGTGGTGAGACGTGTTGTCATTGCAAGATGTGCCAAGGGCCCTCTAAATGCTGTGGCTTCGAAGCGCGAGACAGCCATTTTGGTTCCCTGATCGTGCTGCTACCTCTGGACTATTGGGACTCTCCATTTTTAATGTCGTGTCAGGTCAACGAAGAAAGGCGAAAGAATCATCCACTTCTGTTGGAAGTAAAGCGGTCGAAGTTCAATGCGTTGTTGTTTCTGACGTGAAGGCAAAGACTTGTCTTCTGTGGTTGAAGTCCTAACCGGGTGCTGCTGAAGCCGCATAAAGACTATGACGCTGTTACTGTCGCATAAAAGACTATGGCATGCTGGTACTGTCGCATAAAGACTATGCCGAGCCCTCTCCCGAAAAAGACTATGACTTGGGTATTCCTGCCGCTGCTGCCACTCCTTTCGAGGTAGGACGATCGCTTAGGGCCTCCAAGTCAAAGAATGCTGCCACTGGGATGTCAGGTAAAACTGTTGCTTCGAAGGTCAAGAAAGTCTTATTCTTCCGCTACGAAGGTCCACCAAATCTAGTTCTGCTGCTTTCAGGTCCTCAAAGTCTTAGGTATACCACTCCCGTATGATGCCAATGTTTTAAATAGATCAAAATCTGTATCGTATGGTTTTTAGTAGAATGTTCCGGATGTCCCGACTGCTAAATAGCCTGACTGATTGGCTATTGGAACTGACAGATGGTCTATCCGCCTCCCTACTGTTTGTACTGGAGCCCCTGTTGGCGATGGATCTCCTGGTTGACCGGTCCTGAGATGTCCTAGCTGTTTGGCATGGCTGACCCGATGGCTGGGGAGGATGAAGTGGTGGACCCGTATTGACTGGATGAGATGGTCCCTCTGCCCCGCGTGATAATGTGAGTACTTGCACCCCCGTCTGATGGTACTTGGACTGTCACCGTGAAAGAGGGTCTGTAGATCCGCCCCGTTCCGAGTTTCCGCTCAAGAAGTTCTATGGGGCCCCCGGGCAAAGAGCTAAGGATCTACTCCCGGTCTGCTGCTTCTGCCTAGATTGTTCTGTTCAGCCTACTTGGTTGTTTTCAGCCTCTATTTGGTATCTCCTTTGAAGGAAGGTAGCAGCTGCCGTAACGCGTATAGCTCTGAGTGAATGTATGCCTTCAGCCTCCGCTTGGTCTGCCTTCAGCCTAGCTTGGGCTCCTCCGTCTAAAGTCTTATACCTGCTTTCAGCCGTACTTAGTCCTGCTTCTGCCGAGCTTGTTTGTAGCTCAGTAGTGGCGCCCCGTGTGAGGGAAGGCGTAACCGAGGAGGCGTTACGTATGAGCGGCTAAAGGTCCTTTCGATAGTCTAAATTCTGAACCTCCTTGGTTGTCTTGTATCGGAACTGGGAACGCTAGCTTTTGAAGTGTCACTGTTTTCAGCCGAGCTTAGATATAGCTACTGCTTTCAGCTGACTTGGTTGTAGCTGCTGGTTTCAGCCTAGGTCGGGCTCACTTCGATAGTCTCTAATCTCCCCTGTTGCTAAATGTCTGTATTGTGACCGAAAAGTGATCAATGCCTTCTCTTCTCCATCCTCCAGGTACCAGGGAAGAACTCTATATTCCGGGTCCAAGGATGATGGTTGCAACGCCCCGCGCTTCCACCAATAAGAGGTGCGGGGGATGGTGATATCCCTTGAAAAAGACATAACTAACTTACAAGACTGAAAATGAAAAGTAAACTAACGGAACAAGGCGCCGGAGGAACCCCCTTCTAAAAGTCTAAGAGCTAGAAGGCGGGGTACAGCGGTTGCTTCCTGTAAGATTTGAATAGTCATGGCCTCATGGTCAAGCCAGAAAGGAAAGAAAAAGTCTATATCTTCTGTCTTCTCTATTACTCGCTCCAGGTATTACACTCGTTGGGCTCAAGGTAGCATTACTAAACCTATAAAGAGCGGGATGCTATTCTAAGAGGAATTTACTGTAAAATAGATATCTCTTTGCTCTTCAGCCAGTAAGTCTGAAAGCAAGTCAGTTGTAGGCCAGACCTGTCATCAGTAGTTCTACTTTTGTAGATTGAAGCTTTTATAAGGCAGGAATGGGAGCTGCAAAGGCAGAGATAAAGCTGCGATTGCTCTTGCTCGACTCTTCATGGCACGGTTGGCCGGGAATGAGAACAAAAGGAGTAAGAAGAAACTGGCTAAGATTCAATTGACCTATATAGCAACCAGTTCAACTAAAGGGGCGTAGCGGGCTTAAGGCTGCTAGGGACTCTGGGGCGAGAAGAAGCTTTTCCCGCATTCCTGTTGATGCAGAGATCAGACGAGAAGGCCCATCTCTTTACTAGAATCCGATGTGATAGAAGGAGCAGTTCTAGCTTAAGCCTAAGGCCTAAGTTGATCCTTACTTAATAGAATAGCCATAGAGCTCATCCCCGGTGAAATAGTTGATGATTTCTTGATGGTTGACTGCTATATCTTAATTAGAGAATCCGACTGGGAACGAATACTTTGAGCTCTTCTTCATGGAATTTTTCCAGCTCTCAAGGAAGATTGGATGTAATATTACACAATCTCCAATTTATCTCTTTCTCGCTCGGAAAACAAACAGGTGTCTTTGCCCCGCTCACACAGATTTGATCCTGGCGGTTGTTTAAGCTGTTCAACTAGTAGGGCATTAGCCTCAGAGGCAGGGGTTTGAAGTCAGGAATTTCCCACTCCCACTGGACGACATGCGGATAGAGAAATGCGACTAAGCTAGATTCAGGAACAGCTTCTATTAGTACACAATCTTTTTGAATATAGATCAGCAGCGGATGTTGCGACAGTAACTGCAACATCGACAACAGCCTTCAGTCGTCGAAGTAAGGAATTACTAGGAACTGCTTTCATTCCCACGATATGCGCCAACAGGGCTTTTAGAAAGAGTAGTAACAGCGCCAGTAACCGCTTTCTTTATTCCGGACTTTCAGTAAGGAATGATAGAACAGCTGATACAAAGATAGTGAGAAGATATGCTTAAGCGTCGAAAGGACTGTTTGCTTACGTGCCGGATTGCTTTTCTAACTAGCCAGTATAGTCACAGCTGATATTTCTATACGAAAGAAAGCTTGACTTTAATAATAGATGCGATTGTGAGCAGGCTTACTTGTCAGTGCTAGCTTGTATGCGCTTTCTATTACAGCAACAGCTTTTATGCGAAAAACAAGAAAAAGGAAAACTGCAGCTCTGCGACATAACCAGTCTTGCAGAACTGGAAGAACGAATTGACTCGACAAGGAAACCAAGTAAAAGGGTTGCGCCTGACAGCCAAGCGCCAGTTTTTGTAATCTCTTTCCTTCCATTCCAAGGAGTCCTTGTCTTCTTGCATCACGGCCTCGATCTACGCAATGAAAACGTATTTCCTCTAACTGCCCGTAAAGTCAGAATTCAACGAAGAGCACTCATTTATGATGTAACTATGTACCTAGACCGGCCTTACCCGATACATTATTAACTTGCTTCCCATAGAAAGAAGCGGACTGATCGGGATTCCCTCGCTTCTTGCTATTCCTCGTTTATCGGTCTTCCTTTCCTCGAACATCGTCAAATAAAGTGGTATGCGATTAACCGGTATTCGTTTTTCCTTATTATTGCACTAATTGGATAGATCGGTATGCCGGGTCAGGGGTTACTCTCTGTCCTGTTGATAAAAGCACTTTTCGTTGAGTTGCACCTTTTCCTCAAGTTTGGGGGTTCGGTAGGGCTTTGCGTTCAGTATTCGTACTTGAGTGCATACTGCTCCGGTTACAGGACTGGGTACCAAGAAAAGGGTGTTCCCTACCTCCGTCAAAGGGAAAGGAGCTTATCTGTCAAAGGAGTGTGCTGTTTCTTACCTCTGTCATGTGCTGTTTCTTCGCTTTATACTGGTGCGTGCTAGAGAGCTCCGTTCAAAGCCATAACTTCATACTCCTTTGTTGAAGGCATAAGCCCGTTCTGTGTGCTGGGTTTATGCGTCTAGGGAAAGCTATCGACTGTGGGAAAGAGATCTACTTCCTGTTACTCCTGCTACTCCAGTAAAGGTGTTTACTTCGTTAGGCTTTGATCATTCTTACCTGGGAATTCAATAAGAGTAGAAAGCTCCATTCTAGGTAATAAGGCCTCATGGCGTTCCTTTGGTTTCGTACAGCGTGGGGTTCAGTATTCGTACGAGAGTGCTGATCCGTCAGTTGGACATGTTAGGGGCGATAGCTTGGGTACAGCTTTCTTTCCTTTTCTTCCAGTCAATAACGAGGGAAAACCTATGATGGTCTATTTGATTTGGCCTTCCTATGCTGACGAATGCATCCTTCCTCGTTAGGATTTTTGCTAACTTGTTCCTATGGTTTGCTGTGTAGTGAGGTAAGTCGTCCCTGGTTGGTAGACTCTCTCTCTTTAATGAGAAGTGAACTGTTTACGTAGGACAGAGAGGGATCTCTTTTCTTTCTTGACTTCCTAACATCTGACTGAGCTCCTTCACTTGGCTGGCTTGTAGGACAGATTACTTGACAGGGATGGAATAGCCCGTAGTACACTGATTTCTCAGTTCCAACCTTTCTTTCGCTTAAGAGTCAGACTTTGTCTTCATTCGTTTGTTTGTTTTAGCTGCACTGGCTTAAAGGTTCACTCGCCTGATCCCATTGCTACAAGTCAAAACGAAACCCGAGAAAGAGATATTAAAACGCGAGAGTACGTCATGCATTTCACCCGAAAAGGACAATAAGCGCTCTATTTACATACCTTAGCCAATAGATATATTCCTTACTTCCATCCTCTGACCTACTCGGAATGTAACTACCAAAGATTGGTAAATGGCTAACCTAATTTCACTTCCAAAGAGGCTTACCTTGAGCCCATAGCTTGAAAAGACTCTCTTAACTCCAAAGAGTCTTACCTTTGCGTTCTTACCATTGGAACCAAGACTTCCCTTTACATTAGCAAATCCAGCACATAAGAAAAGGACCAGACAGAAAAGGAAACAGTGGGCTTCGCGCCTTAGGTTTGCCAAGCCTAAACAGACGATGACACCTCGACTTAAAGGAAGTGGCTTTCGCTACCTCACTTGATACACGGATCTACCTACTTCACTAATTGTCTATGACAGCAAGAGAAGAGGAAGAACAAGAACAAGAGGAGATTTCAATACGCAACGCATTTCCCACGATAACCAGTACACGATACGATAGTCCGCCCTGTTGGAATTATTCCCCAGTTCGTAGAAATCCATGACCGGAAAACACGAACAAACAAGTCTAAGCCAAAATACGAGTCCTTAATCGACAGATCCCAAAATTACCTATGCTAATCACAAGGCGCGAAACCCAAGCTACCAACGGAATGGAATACCAAAAGGACGAGACAGACGGTATTACGAAAGGAACAAGATTCAGACTTTGCTTACCTATGGCCTAGGAGGTACCTGCTTACGGAAGAACTCCGTTTCTTAATAAGCATTCCCGTTTTACAATTAGGACGGTTGGAGATAATAATAGGACCATTACGAACTGGTGGACATAAGCATTGCCATATTTCCATAGGAGAATTCAGATTCAAAATAGAAGACCTAAACTGGGACTTCTCATTTCACTCAATTAGCGTAGGATAAGACTTTGCTTACATTCGTGCTATCTGACAGAGCTCCTTCACTTGACCCATGGAAATGGATTCACTCTTTATGCTACTCCTGTTTCAGCTACTACTGTTTCAGCTACTACTTACTTTAGGAAAAACATAAGGCAAGAGAAAGAGAGAAAAAACAGGTATAGCTGCAGGCGATGCAAACAACCCAGAGGGGTCTTACTCCTCTTCCTCGATCCTCGACTTGTTGTGGCTTTCGCTCCCTCCATTAACTCCAGCACTTCCTATTAGAAAACTCACCCTAACTAAAGAGCTACCTTACAAACCAAACGAAAGGGATTTACGGCCAGCGATGTGATAGCGATAGCAGCTTAGGAGCTCTGTCGCGGAACCCCACTGACTTACTTTGAAGCCTTACCTTTAGAAGATATGAAATCCAAATAAAGGGACAGCATTGGAAACTACAAATACCTTATGTTTCCCAATAAGCTAAGGACTTCCCAAGAGGACCTTAGGAATAGGAAAAAACATTCTTCCCCAGTGAGGAGAAATTGATGACAAGAAAACAAAAACACAACCAGAGGACAATTGCGTCAGCTGTACCGGCCTAAAACTACAAACCACGATAGATTATGTGACACGTTGAAGGGCCAATTGAAGGACAATACGGACCTTAGGATATTTTCCTATGTTGGACTACAGACAGACAGAAAGACAACGCAACACAGAGCTCATTCAATACAACACCGCGCACCGTAGACCGTAGGAGAGTAGCTACCTGGACAAGATAAGAAAAAACAAGAGGTTCTGCTCTTCTCTTATCCCCACATCTGCAGCTGCGCCCGTCTTATGATCTTATTGCGTCAGCTTCCACTCATAACAAAATATTACGACATTACATTGGCTTAGACGTTTAACGAGCTACTCAGAGTGGGTTTACTTCACTGAACTCATTTGATAGGCACTAGGAAAGGAACGAACAGGCAGAACACAATTCGCGCACAGCAGCAGGTGAGAGACGTTACTCAATCGAGCTACCTACAGAATGTTGGCTAGGAACCTTGGATATGACATTTGATAGGAACAGTAGGCACACACAGGTTAGACGTTCACTATCTAACCCACTCACCTGATCACCTGAGCTAGTTCCTTCAATTATTTGCTATGGCAGCAGCAGCAACAGAAGAGAGAAGACGAAGAACAAAAAGAAGTATGAATCTGGCGCGGAACCCCAAAAAATACCTTGCTGCTAGCCTTCTTACCTTTCGAATTTATGAAATCCAAAGAAAGGAACAGCATTGGAACACACACTTATGTTTCCCAAGTGGGTCGTAAAAAGCTTATGACGCCTATAATTCGCTTATTCAGAGAATGAGGCACTGCTTAGACGTGAACCCCCAAGCTCCTCTCCTTAAAGTCGAGGTACTTTCGTTGGAACGTAGTACAGGGACAGAGATTCAAAAGATCAGAATAAGAAACCACCATTGGAACATTGGAATAAGCATTTACCACGGGAATAAAGATGAAATAGATTAACAACGAATACGAACTCAGATCGACGGATTGCCTGCGGATTACCTACTTCATGGAACTTGCTAGAAACTAGGAACAGGAAAGGCAAAAGAACAGAAGAACAACAGGACAGGACGGATTTAGACATCTGGCGCAGCATGCCACCCTACCCCTTACACACTCGATCACCCTCGCTCCTTAAAGAGAGAGAGGCTTTCACTCCATTCACTTCAGAGAAAGAAACTAGGAATAGAAAAGGAAACACAAGAGAACAAGAATATGAAAGCGAACCACGACCGAGGTTCTCTCTATCGCTCAACAGAGAGAGCTACTAAACTTTGAAAAAGGACAGATAGAATATATAGCAGCTTAGTAGCTCTGGCGCGGAACCCCACTTAGCTAGCTTGCTTGCCTCTTCCCTTTACAATTTATGAAATAAAAACAAAGGGACATAATTAGAATGAAACTACCTTATGTTTGCCAATAAGTCTTTCCCAGACGAACCACTAGTATTGCACAGAGAAGCTCAAATAGATAGAAGGCTAGACCTTGACAGAAGAAACTACGAATAGGAAACAACATTCTGACCTAGGATAACAAATCCTAGATCAAGTTACAGAGTTCGTAGAAACCGATGACAAGAAAACAAACAAAACATAATATACGGACAATTGCGTGCGCTCTAGTTGCTTTATGCTCCTGGCTTGCCTATGAGGAACGCTTCTTGCTACCTATCCTTCTAAAAACCTTCTATCGTTGTTATCTGCTCTATCTCCCTGTTGTAGCCTGTATCTGTCTATTGCTGTATGGTTCTTTTATTCTATGGATGGGAATGTCTTGCATTCATGTGCAGCTGGTGTAGCGTAGCTGTATTGCTGTGTGAAGCATGAGATTGGAGGTAGCGAGCAAGGGCCTGTTTTCTACCGTAGCTAGGTAAGCAGTACTCCTAGGTGTTGAAGTGTAGCTGTTCCTGAGGCTAAAGCTGAGGACTTCTTCCTGCCATGCCAATGCTAAAATTGGACGGGAAAGCCTGTCCTCTAACAGGATAACAATCCTTTCTTCCTTTCTTACTAAAGTAAGCAAGCCTTTCTCCCCTTGAATCACTAGTTTTCTACCGACAGGATGTAGAATAGAGAACTCCAGCTACGAAGAGAAAGGTAGGATATGCATTCGGAGACATGATCGGAGCTTGAGAATCCTCTGTTTAGAAAGAATCTTCTGTTCTTTCTTATTTGAGAAGAAGTGGGAAAATAAGCTTTGGCATGAAGAGAGGATGCATAGGATTTATTGCTAGTAATCAGTGAAATGACTTTGCAGCGTAAACGGTCTTAGTATGGTTAGCACTTCCCTGTTGATGCGTAGGCTATTTCTATCAAAAAGATTGAGTAGGAAAAACTGGAATTGGCTTCAATCGAGATTGCCCCTGCTTCTTAGGCATGAAGCGTTAGTGGTGATGAAGCATGAAAGAAGATTCCGTGAGTTACTGTACCAGCAAGGTAGCGAAGGACACGTTTTACTGCTTCCCAATGATCAATTTAGGTTTCCAGGACTGAGTGATACTTGGACTTTGATGCGACAGCCAGGACATAGGAATTAACATTGCCTTTGATATCATAAAATCCAAGGAAAAGAAGAGAGATCTCCTGCCCTATTTTCTGGTTGAGTGTGACCCTGGGTATCGAAGAATGGAAAGATACCGGTTTCAAATGAGCGATTGAGAGCCAAACTAGGTTTTTATAAAAGCGAGACTAGTCCTCATGAAAGGACAGGGAATGGGGCAATAGCAGATCGGATTACGCTTTGACCCCACCAACGAGTGAAAGCGGCTCCTTCCATGGTTACTACTCGAATAATTTCAAAATAAAGCTCGAAAGATAAGCTAGTTGGCATTTGAGATCAGATTACGGCAAAGAAGCTACCCTAAAGGGTTAGGACACCCGGCTAAAACAAGGGCTAGATTCTCATATATAAGCAGCCAATTCCGTCTGAAAAGACAATAGGGATCATCCTTTATTTGAAGGAAGGATGTAAGCCTGAGACGAAGGCTAGGCAGACCAAAGACTGCTTATTCTTTGAGTGATCACTCTTCAGAATATGCTCTGGAATTCATAGTTCATTCCGCTCAACTAGTAGCCCCTTCCTCTAGTTCTAGTAGCTAGGGTAGGGTATCTAGATCGAGTATCATACCATTTTCCCAAAGAAAGAGAGTATGCTAAAATGTTATGCTAATATGGTCATTTGGTATGCTCTTATAGGGATAGAGCACTATGTAAGAGGTCTCGACGAGCCTCCTCCACCATACTAAGCTAAGGTCTGCTAGCTATAGTAGCTAGATGGGAATGTAGCCTAGCAGCTAATAGTTCTCTTCTTATAGCTCGGTAGTTGGATCTTTCATAATTCCTTTATGGTTAGAGCACACTGGGATAGAAGAAAAGATGAGTTTGTATCTTTTTTCCTACTTTTTATCGGAAAAATAGAGGGGATATATTTTAAATAGAGCAGAAATCCCATTACAAGCTGTAAAACAGAGCTTACAACAGTCGTATCGCAGTGGACAGAGTAAGCAACATTCAGAAGAAGAAGAAAAGGGTTTTCCTAACAAGCCAGCTTGTGTCGGCAGTTAGCATGCATGACAAATCCATTCGCTTGGCAGGAGAGACAGGATGCAACAGGTATTCCGTAGAGAAGGTAGAAATCTATACTATTATTCAAACAAAACAAAGAAGTTCTCTCTTGACTCTTGGTACCTGCCTCAGCTGCACCTACTCGAAAGCAAAGGAAACAAGAAAAGCAAGGCCAAAGGACGCCGACAAGAAAGATGGCAGGCAGCCATTAAAAAGTGAAAGAAGGCCAGTATACTGAAAGACAGACTGAAGTAAGGAAGGCGGCAAGCTTTCAAGCAAGCAAACGGGGTGGAGGAAAACTCAAAAAGAGAATGAATGCACAGATGCAATACCATACTCCTTATTAAAGGTAGGTATAGTTGAGGGGTTGTTGAATAAAGCCTCGATTAAGTATCTTACAGAGAGTCGTCTTTTCCATACTATGTTCCGAGTTTACCCAACTATGACTTAACGAGAGTGTATCCAGCCGGGTATGCTTCATCTCATATATATGCCCGCTTCGTAATTGAATGTCAGCCTTTCATTGGGTGTCCGATGAGACCAGAGTAGAACCTAATCGTTGAGCCCGAGAGGTGTTATTATCCGCCTCAACATAGAGAGATTGGGAAAAATCAAATGGAATTGCTTTCGGATCCTCTATCTGCTGCGGAAAAATGTCAAATAGTGAAATGGCCACTTGCAAACGTAGGAGCAAACCGGGCTTTTGATTTTGAACTACTCCCTGGGAGTCCAGAAGCGAAGTCTTCATGCTTTATTTCAAAGCCGCATTTTCCGCTATTACCAGCTCCACATTTGTAAAGTGATTATCACCTTCTGTTTGAGACTACGATTCCCTCTGTAGCGCGGTCAGATCCTAATCTGTTGTCTTTTTATCCTTCTAGTGATGTATTACTTGTACTGCTTTTCAGTGATGGCAATTAGAAAGGGTCTTATATTTCTTTATTTATTCTTTCTAGCTCTACCCGCGGGGAAGCCCCAGTAGCCTATCCTCTTTGTAGCTTGAGTATGTCAAAGGTCGTTCTTGTCCGTCTTTCTCTGAGAGCGAGGGTTGGAGGTGTAGAAGCAGTCTTGTAGCCTTTAGCCGTCTAAGAGCCATTTCGGTATCGTGCTAGTAAGGTAAGCTATTGGCAGCTGTCGATTCTGTTAGCATTCAAAGTCTTGGATTGGTCCATTCGTTAAGCATTGGAATCCGGACATCTCTTTGCCCGCTATTCCTTCTCTTTCTGTCTATCCCCTATTATTTTTCTCTCTTAGCGAGTTCCTTTCGTTCTTGGTTTCCGAGGGCTTTCAATTCTCTTCCTTCTTTCGAAGGGAACTAGCTTAGCTGGCTTCTCTTCACTTCCTATGCTGCCTATGATGCATTACCTACCGTTCTAGCTGCATTAGATGAATTAGCTTTTTTAGCTTGCTTACCTTTACGGGATAGCTTCTTTGAAAAGAAGAAGACTAGCTTAGCTTTCCCCATTTCTCAGTCTACTCCGGGGATAGCCTTACCATTTGTTGCGGGCTGCTTGGAGATTTCATCAGCATCAACGTGCTCAAAAAGAGCTGATTCCGGAGTGTCAATTTGCTCTCTTACCGCTCTTATGGATCAATCGGTCGAGCTGTATCGGTCAACTGTAGGAAACTCTGGCCAATTGCTGTCAACTGGTATCAACCACGAATCTTTTGTTTGCTTTGTTTACAGCTGGCCTGGTCTTACTCAAATAGGAGTTCGCTAGCTCAATCAGTGCGCTGGAGTTCCGTCCTTTAAGCCGGGGAAGCGCTCCTCTCTTCAGAATATTATGTCTTGGATGGTTTCACAGAATGGTCAGGGCTACGAATGAACAAATCAAAGACAGAGCTATTCACGGCAGGTATGAACCAAACTGAATCCGCAAACTTATCTAGTCTTGGATGAAGTTTAGGTTCAATGCCAGTCAGGTATCTTGGTCTGCCTCTTATGCACAAGAAACTCAGGATTGAAGATTACAGGCCTCTCATAGACAAGATCTCAAACAGATTTGAATCTTGGACTTCTTCAGCTCTATCCTATGCAGGTAGGAAACAGTTGATCACCTCTGTTATCTACAGCTCTGTGAACTTCTGGATTTCCTCTTTTATCTTACCAAAAGGGTGCTTAAAGAAAATAGAGAGTATGTGCTCACGGTACCTTTGGAATGGGAATATCACAAGGAGAGCAGCATCAAAAGTTTCTTGGGCTTCTATTTGCTTGCCAAAGAAAGAGGGTGGTCTAGGTTTGCGAGACTTCCATCTCTGGAATCTGAAAGCTTCCCAACAAAGTTCTTGGACCTGGAAGTCAATTCTTAACCTCAGACAGCTAGCAACTCAATTCATAAGATGTAAAGTGGGCAATGGCAGATCTCTCAGCTTTTGGTTTGACCACTGGACTCCACTAGGCCCCCTCATTCAGTGGTAATAATGGCCCAAGCCAAGAGAACCTGGGTTTGAGCTATCAGCTACGGTTGCCTCAACCTGCACTACAACTGGGTGGAGACTTAGAGGAGCTAGATCAAAGAAGGGAGAGTTACTTCATGTATTCCTAACTTCTGGAAACCTTCCGGCATTAGAGGAAAAAGAAGATGAGTTCTACTGGCTTGCTAATGGGGATGAATACAAGACTTTCTCAGCTTCAGCCACCTGGGAGGCATTACGCCCAAGGGAGCAACCGCAGCCTTGGACAGCAAACATTTGGTTTAAAGGAGCTATACCAAAGCATTCTTTCATGATGTGGCTGGCTCATCTTGACAGGTTACCAACAAGAAGCAGGCAGCTAATTAACGCAGTCAACTCATAGTTCATCTTCTTCGACCTGTATCCGCATACCATTTACAATCGATAGATAGAGCTAGTCTGTCAGGTTCTGTTCGAGAGGAACAAAGTAGCTCGACTGAAAGGAGAGGGAAGTGAGTCTGAGCTAGCTAAGGGAGTCTTAGTACCTTGCTTCTAAAGAGTAGGGAGTTAGCAGTATTGCTTGGTTTCACAAATTTACGATCGATTTGAGTCTTGATAAAACGTAAACATTCAAGATAGTACGAATAGTGGCTGTCCTCACAACCGGGACTGTAGGTCTCAACAAAGTAAATACCTTCTTCTTGATGAAACCCTTTAGCAACCAAGCGAGCCTTTAGGCGATCAAGAGTACCATCAGAATGTAATTTGGTTTTTAAGACCCATTTACAACCAAGAATATTCTGATTAACTGGAGGTGGAACAAGTATCCAAGTCTTGTTCCGAGAGAGAGCATCAAGTTCTTCCTGCATTGCTTGACACCATCCTGGATCCTTAAGGGCAGAAATAAAAGATTTTTGTTCTTTTTTTAATAGTGGTAGTAATAGTGAGACTATACTTGGGATTTAGTTTGTTTATGCCAGCCTTTGATCGGTAAGCATGGGGTGAGAGGAGTGGTTTTGAGGTAGTGGAAGAACTG